>JANAVB010040817.1:11782740-11827740 GCA_029216955.1 Iris pallida | reverse complement strand
GGGAGTCCGTGAAGTCCAGGGAGCCCGTTCAAGTCGCAAAATTTGACTAAACGAGCGTTTCAGAAGTTCTTTGAGAACTTGTTTGTTCCTGGAAGCGGATCGTATAAAGGCGAATCTTGTTTTGAGCAACGGTGATCTGATCACCCAGCAAAGCTGCATTTCTCTTTCTTCTTTCCTTCTCTTCTCCTATGATCTAATCAGAAATCTCTTGTGCTTCTATGATCTAATCAGAAACCACAAGTGGGCTTCATCGTTGATGCTATGAAATTCATTTGTACCTTTTTCGAAGTGTTACATTTGATTTTGTCTCTCTGAATCCTCCGGGATCTCAGTTGTGCACCTTCCTCAAAGTGTTGTCAAATCACTTTGTCGACCCACGATCTTCCATCTAAGATCTGTTTCGGGAATAACAATCTCAAAGCAAGATTTAGATCCGATGGAGAACAACCGTGCAAACGTTCTCGATACAAGTTTTAACAAACTTGAGAAGTTTGACGGGGAGCATTACAACGTCTGGAAGAGAAAGGTCAGCCTAAATCTTCAACTCGTGAGCATGGACTACGTGTTGACAGATCATGAGCCGTTAATTCCAGAAGGTGAAAATGCTCGAAGGGTCACCGAGGCCACTGCTCTGCAATCCAAGTAGAGGAGAGTATAACAACGTTTGCAAGTTGCTTATCTTGAACTCTATGGAGGACTCTCTGGCAGAGTCATACAGCAAGACGGTCTATGCCAAGGACGTCTGGGAATCTGTAGAGAATCTCTACAAGGCAGATGAAAACAGAATCAAGATCCACGTGACCGAAAAGGTCTGGAGGATGCGATTTGAGGATGACAAGACCATGCTGTCTCAAGTCAAGGAATTCCTTAAGTTACGTCCGAAGCTGGCGGATAACGGCATGCCCTTGGCCGATGCATTTGTCGTCGGGGGCATTGTCACCAAGCTCCCACCTGGGTGGAGCAATTTCATCGCGGACATGCACAGCAAGAAGATGGAGGTGGATCTTGAACGCCTCTTGTACTGGATTCATGTTGAAGAAGAGCTAAGGACTCTCACCATCTGAAGGTGAAGTCAGCTCAATTCAAGCCAAAGCCTAAGGACGATAGGGCTTGCTTCAACTGTGGCAAGAAGGATCACTTCAAGAAGGATTGCAGGGCCAAGCCCAAACCAAAATAGCAGGTATGGCTAAACTTGGTTGTTTTGATTACTTAACTTGGTTGCTATTGTTACACAGGTTGAGTTATCTAGCGTGGTAGCTGACTAGTGGTCAGACACTAGTGCATCTGACTACGTGTGCTCTCGAAGAAGCTGTTCACCGAGGACGAGCCTTGTTATGACGAAGGTCTCGATGGCGAACATGTATCTAGCAGAAGATCTGATGATCGAGACAGTGGTTTTGAACCACCAGCAAGGACATTGGAATGCGTGTTGCACGAAGTTCGTTGATGATAGAGGATAGAGGAGTCATCGTTGGTCTCTATGTGGACGACATAATGATGTGTCACTAGAACAAAGATGTTTCTCACGTCCAGATTCAGTATGAATGACATGAGAGATGCGGATGTCAGCCTGGGGATTTAAATAATCCAGACAAAAGTTGAGCTTGTCATGTCACAAGCTAACTACGTGAAAAGTTGCTCACATGCTATGGATATCAAGATCTTTCAGGAATCGATACTCCTTACAGGTGTGATCAAAGGCTGAAGCCAGATCCTGGAGAAGCGTCAGACAGTTGGTGTACTCGAATATCATTTGGAGTTTGATGTAGGCTACAAGTACGACCAGGCCTGACATAGCTTTGGTTGTAGGCATGACGAGTCGATTCACGAGCTAGTCATGTGTCAATCTTTGGAAAGTTGTGAAGAGAGTAATTAGATATCTCTCAGGGACTCAGAAAGATGCACTACATCGGTTACCCTGCAGGGGTAGAAGGCTTCAGTGATGTCAGTCGGTGCTCAGAAGGAGAGAAGGAAGAGGTTATATCTTCTAAATGGATAAGGATGCTATATCGAGAAAGTCGAAAAAAGCAAATCTATGGGTAGTGGTGCTATATCGAGGAAGTCGAAGAAGCAGACATTTCTCTTACTATGAAATCTGAGTTCTGTTAGCTGCACCAGATGAAGCGGAATTGCTTCAGGAGCTCAGGAAGGATCTTTTTGTGGTTGGTACGCAAATTCGGGTGATGTCGATGTTTTGCGACAACCGGATACAATCTTCTTGCGGGTGGTATGCATATTTCGACAGTATCGATTTATTGCGACAACCAGGCGACTGCAGCGATGGCATCAAATGACCTCTTCAATGGCAAGAAGAGGACTGTGCGATTAAGGCACATGTCAGTGAATAATCTCATTAAAAAAGGAGTCATTGTCGTGGGGGTGTTCGAAGCCAGGAGAATCTGGCGGATCCGTTCACCAAAGGTCTCAAGCGGCGGCTGGTCGAGGACTCAGCAAGAAAAATAGACTTGAAGACGTTCTAATATTGTGTCTCTGCAATCCTACCATAAAATTTTATGCTATTAGTTCAAAGAAAAATCTACTAGGCATCTAGCTTTTGGTTTAAGGGAGGACCATTGACTGGAAGAATATTAGTGCAATGGGCAATCCTTTGGTATACTGTGGGATCACCGACCTAGAACCACTGTTAGTGGGCAGTCCTCTAGATATTGCAGGGTCACGTATACAGAACCACTGTTAGTTAGCAATCCCTTGGGATATTGCAGGATTTCAGATCCAGAACTACTGTGAGTAGGCCATCTTTGGGACCTTGCGGGGTTATGAACCCAGAACCACTGTTGTCTACTGTTTATTCTTTGTAGAGAACAAAGTCCTGTCAGAGGATGGCTTGGAAGCCTTAATGAGTTCTCGAGAATTTGGGATGTCCGACGTGCTTTACAGGAAGCACGGGTACCACAGCACTACAAAGGAGCGTAGTACTCCATGCTATAGTGGGGTGATACCACATGAGGTGCCTAGTGAGGGTAAAACCTCGGCTTCGGGCCAAGTCACAGCGGCGTAGCACCGCACATAGGCAAGTGGGCCTAATATTGTAGAATGAAGAGTGGTAGGCAACACTACAAAGAGGCTGGGCCTCATGTTACAGTGGTGTGACACCACATGAGGCAGTGCCTCGGCTTTGCAAGCCATGTCACGACGGCGTAACACCACAAGAAAGCGAAAGGATTCATGCTGGGTAGTTTGGCACTACAAATAGGCTGGACCTCGTGCTACAGTGGTATAACACCACATGAGACATTGCCTCGGCTTCGGGCTATGTCATAGCGGCGTAGCACTGCAAGGAAGCGAAAGGCTTCATGTCAAGACTCTTTAAAAGAACTCACTTAGAGTGTATGAATAGAGATGTAGGCCGCCTCTTGAGAAAAACTTTGTAGACACCCAATATATATACACCGAAATCAGGCTGGCACAAGGTCTTTAATGTGCAGCCAGAAGCACAATTGATGTCATTATGTGAGTGGAAAGAATTACAGTTATGGTGCAGAATTCAAGGCTCAGTCCATTCTTGTATCATGCTGTTATTTAACCCATGCGAAAAAATTCAACTCGTAGCGACATCTCTCCTAATGCATGATGGACAGTCACTGTGGAGAACGTTCCACCCATATATTGAGATATGTGAGAGATTGTTGGTATTTTTGCCTTTAGACTAGGAAAGATAGTCCCACATCGGCTACACCAAATGGTGAGTATCTCAATATAATGCATTGCTTGTATTGAGGTATGCACATGATGGGTGGTAGGACACAAGTGGGTGCCATGTGGGAGTATTTTCCTAGAAGAAAAAAATGATTAATTTCAACAAGGATACCAGTTGATTTTTGTCGTTCGAATTCGGACTCGGATACGGACTCCAGGATGCCTCATGCATACACGGGCGTGTGTTCGGAGGGTAGGCGTGGACTGGCACTCGACTATGCTGATTGTGGGATGATGTAAAATATTAAACCCTATTTTAAAGTATTGATATTTTAGTCCCACATCGGATAGGAGAAATGGTGAAGTCTCACTCCACTCTATAAATATAGTCCCCTGGACTCCTTTCTAAGATGCACTAAAGAAGAGAGTTAAGGGAGTCTGTGAAGTCTAGGAAGTTCGTTCAAGTCTCAAAAATTGACTAAACGAGTGTTTCAGAAGTTCTTTGAGAACTTGCTGGTTCCTGGAAGTGGATCGTATAAAGACGAATTATGCTTTGAGCAACGGTGATCTGATCACCCCAGCAAAGCTGTCTTTCTCTTTCTTCTTTCCTTCTCTTCTCCTGTGATCTAATCAGAAACCTCTTGTGCTTCTCTGATCTAATCAGAAATCACAAGTGGGCTTTCGTCGCTCCTGCTACGAAATTTATTCGTGCCTTCTTCGAAGTGTTATATTTGATTGTCTCTCTGAATCCTCCGGGATCTCAGTTGTGCACCTTCATCGAAGTATTGTCAAATCACTCTGCCGACTCACGTTCTTCCATCTAAGATCTGTTTCGGAAATAACAGAAAAAAGAAAAGTTATTAAGGTTTTTTCCTCTACTTTCGTCGTTTATCTGTCTGCTGCTATAAGATGAAGAAAAGAAGAAGAGAGAAAATATATGGTTTTTGAACTCAGAGGCGGGAAAAAGAAAAGCCGCCATTGCCGAGTCGGCATTGATCTTTGTAGTAGTAGACAGAGGTGGCGGTTCCGCTGCTCACGAAGGAGATCGTGAAGAAGCGCTTCAATCACTTCAAGAGGACGCAAAGCGACTGCAAGCTCTGTAAGCCAAATTGGCGTAGGCCCAAGGGTACTGATTCTCGAGTTAGGAGTGAGTTGAAGGGTTCCACTTCGTTGCCGGATATCGGATATGGTTATGACAATAAAACCAGATATTACCCAACCGCTATTTTGTTGCCCAACCGCTAGAATGAAGTTTATTGTCCAGAATGTCACAAGTTGATTTGGTCCTGATGCACATAGGATTTACTGTGCTGAAATTGCACACATTGTGTCCACCAAGAAGCGGAAGAACATCGTGGAGAGGTCTGCACAACTTGACATTGTTGTCACCAACAAGCTTGCTAGGCTCCACAAAGACCAGTGAATGTTAGAACTCACCAACAAGCTATAGTTCCCTCAACTGACTTATGAGAGGAGTTATCAGAAGTATTTGCTATACAGGTCAGAAATCTAAGAAGGGAAAAAAGCTTTCTGAAAAGTGATGTGGAAAAAGTGAGATGAATTTCTTTTTTCAAGATTTGAGTCCATCCTGGAAAAAAGAACTGCTATTTGTATAGCTCTTCAAACACATGAGAAATTGATTTTTCTTACTGTTCAATCTGGAATTACCATGATTGAAAAAAAGCCCCTCGTTGTTGTGGTTTTGGACTGTTCAAGTGCAAGAAGCTTGTTTCGGCCATGAAAGAGGAGGGTACGAAACTCGAAGACAGGGGAACTAAAAGCAAGAGCTAGCGGTTCTAGGTCTACTTGGAGGGGCAACGATATGATACCATGTCGTTGGAGGAGGACAGTTCTAGACGTAGAGAACCGAAAGTTAGTTCTAGACCTCTTTGGAGGGGGAACCACATGATAATATGTCATAGATGACATCGGGATATATTTTTCTTGCAAGTTGAGCATGGTGATAGATGATGCACCATGCTCAACTTGAGGGGATGAATATAGAGTGCTGTATTGTAAGTCGTACATGTTTTAAAACATTTTCAACTTGAGGCGGACTGTTGGGGCCGGAGTGTTAGAGAATATGGTAATTAGATTAGGTAAATTATTGTGAGTTGAATAAATAGGCCAACACCAATTTTGATGTACTTAGGATTAGCCTAGAAATATGTTCTAGGATTTCTAGTATTAATTTTAACCTTAGAGAGAGTCCATAACCATATTTATCTTATTTGTATTCTTTATCTATTATAAGTAACAGAATCTCTCAAAGCATGTTGGTTTTCTCCAAATTATTGTCTCCATATTTTTTTGGAGTTTCTACCATCTCTTCTATCTCCATGCATACCTCTATAGATGCTCAAATATAAAAATTGGGGGGGGGGGGGGGGGTGGTGTTTAAGTAAAAAAAATAGTAAAATTAGAGTTTATAAAACAATGAAAATCAATGTAGCATGACGTGCGTATACGTGAGTCAAGAGTCTGTTGAGAAGCATGAACACGACAGATTGGGTGTCGAGTCAGATTCGAATCCGATACAGACTTGCATGGGGTACCGTTTGATTCCTATCGGATTCGGATCTAGCAGTGTCCACCTTCTGATTCACCTCGAACACATCCACAACAAGGCAGCTTATTTTAGGGAAAAAGAGGAGGACAGAAACCCTAACTCTTAATTGGTTTCCACCTCCTAGCCACCATAGACGTCCACAAGTAGAAGGTGTTCGAGAAGAAAGAAAACCCTAACCACAACTTAAGTTATGGGTGGGGTTCAGATCAACTTGTTTTATAAAAACCGATCCAGACCTCCACCAGAACTTATATTAAGAAATTATAAAGGAACATTTGGTGTTTGGGTTAACTTGTTTTATAAAATCAGGTCCGGATCCGACCAATAACTTATGTTAAGAATAAGGAACATAAAGGGTTTTTTTATCTATTCCCATTTCCAATTTCTCACGTTTTAATTTGTCTATTCCGCTTTCCACTTCCTCTTTTTGATTCCTTGTAAACAACATCAATAAAATTGGTAGCTTTTTCGTATCTTGCATTTAGGAAATATGAATATTTCGGTTAGAACCAGACCAGAGCCAAAACTTTGAACCAAATGTTGGGACCAGTAACTCCGATAACCCAACATGCCTGAAATTGACTACAACAAAAATTTAGGTCAACCCACTTGAGATAACCAACCACCCGTCTAATGCAAGCACCAAGACAAATAAGAATACATTATTTCAGTGACACGATGATCGTGTCACATGGACAAATTACAATATTTATAACCTCAAGTAAAATTACAAAATTGTATAACCAATATTGAATCATTTGCCCAAAGATTCGACCCCATCATCAAACTCAAGTAGAAATAGGAAGATTATAACTTAAAATTACTCACCCTACCCGTAACGATCTCCCTGTACGAAGACGACGACACTCTGCGCAGATCTTTCTTTTCTTGTTGTCTTGGATGATGATCCCTAAGAGCGAAGTACGGACTTTCTCTTAGATTTTTTGTGAACAAGTACGCTGAATCTCCCACTTTGTGCTCTTGAGATTGATCTTGTGCTTCCACCCTCAACGTATATTTATAATTGAGAATACCTATATTAGGCAGTCCACCTCATATCTAACCGTCCACCGGCATCCAATGGTGCATATTAGACCTAGAACTCGTTCAACCCCGACTGAACCGAACTCGGACCGAGTTCGGTTTTATCCCTGCCAAAGGTTGTGACACAAAATATCCGAGTCCAGACTGGACTCAGCACTTTTTCCTTAACTCTTTCTAATTTCAGGACAATACCAACAATTTTTTTTTTTTCCTGTTATCATGAAATTTCTGATTTACAAGAACTAATTAGGTTAGAGTTTTGATGGAGTTACCTACCATCTTGAGTGGGCCGAAATCATGAGCGGCGAGAATCTCCTTCATCCTCTCCGTCCTCGGGTGGTGGAGCCACATGCTCCCGTCCATGAACTGCACCCCGTTGGACCTGCACGCCTCCAGGATCCGATCGAGATCCGACAGGCACGCCGCCGCCGGCTTCTCCAGCAGCACGTGCTTCCCCCTCCGCCGCCGCCACCGCCCACCGCACGTGCAGGCCCGTCGGCAGGGGACGTAGACCGCGTCGACGGAGGGGTCGTCACGGCCTCGTAGCTCCCGTGGGCCCGGACCGAGGCGGGGAGCCCGTTGTTGGCGGAGAGGAAGTGCTGGGCGTCGGCGAGGGAGCGGCTGGCGACGGCGGAGATGGTGGCGTTGGAGAGGAGGATGGCTCTGGAGACCTTTCGGGCGATGGTGGCGCACCCGATGATGCCGAAGCGGATCCGACTCGATTCCATTAGCAAAAGAAACGGAGAGACGAACAGAAGATAAAATGCTTGTGGATGGATGTGTCGGTAGAGGTGAGCATTATTCGGTTTTGGACCGAAAACCGAACCGAACCGAGTAAGAGATTCGGTTCGGTTTTAAAAAAAATTCGGTTCGGTTTCGATTTTGAAAATACTAAATTTTTCTATTCGGTTTCGGTTTTCGGTTTCGGTTTTGGGTTACGGTTTCCGTCCAAAACCGAAAACCGAATCAGAAAAATTAGTTTATATATATATATATATATATATATATATATATATATATATATATATACACACACACATGTATTAATATATAGGTATATATCGAATATACATATGTATATACTATAGGTATATACTAAATAAATTTAGGTATATTTAGTTATTATATATATTAACAAAAAAAGTGCAAATAAACAGAAAAATTGAATAAACCGAATAAACCGAAATCGAACCGATTTAATTCGGTTCGGTTTGATTCGGTTATGGATCAATTCGGTTCGGTTTCGGTTTTGCTTATTCGATTTTCGGTCCAATTCGATTTTCGGTTATTCGATTCGGTTTGAACCGAATAAACCGAATGCTCACCCCTATGTGTCGGTCGATATTAGTTGTGCCATATGCCACTCAATTGAGTTCAAGATGACGGTCGGCCCTTCGGTCTTTTGTCTGATTGTCAAACTGGTCGGGTTGCACCAATTACTTTTTAGCGACCTAATTAATTAAATTTCTTAGAAAATTATATTTCTAAGTTTTGATGACTATATAAATATTTTTGAAAAAAAAATAATAAATAAAAGAAAAAAAAAGGAAAAAACAACAACAAAAAACAGAAAAAAGGAATAAAAAAATTAACGAAAAAACAAAAAATAAAAATAAAATACACAAAAGACAAAAACAATCAAAAAAATGAAAAGAAAAGGGGAAAAAACCATAATAAATAAAAAAAGACCAAAACGAAAAAAAAAAGATACAAGCAAAAATAAAAAAAATTCAAAACTGAAAAAAATAACAAAAAAAGAAAATTTGATCAAAAATAAAAAAATACAAAAAAAAGAAATAAGACAAAACAAAAAAAGCGACAAAAAGATCAAATAAACGACAAAAAATGACCAAAAAAATTTTAAAAAGACCAAAAAAGGACAAAAGGACCCCAAAAAGATACAACAACACCAAAAATTGACAAAAAGACAAAAGAGAAAGATGACCAAAAACGATAAAAGAACGTCAAAAAAGGTATAAAAAAATCGACAAAAAACCAGAAAACGATAAAAAAAATGACAAAAGAGGAAAAAAATACAATAAAACGATAAAACAAAGTGACAGAAAAGACCAAATAAGAAAAAATGGACAAGAAAAAAAAAACCCACCAAAATATGACAAAGGGCAAAATGACAACAAAAGATCAAACGACAAAAAACAACCACGGCAAAAAGCGACAAACGACAAAAAAAAACAAAAAGCGACCAAAAAAGGAAAAAAACGATAAAAATGATCCAAAACGACAAAAAAGATAAACCAAAAAAATGATAAAAACAAAATAAATAACAAAAAATGACGAAAAAGAAAAAAAGATTTAAAAAAAACGACCACATGATAAATATGATAAATAATCGATCAAAATAAATAAATAAAGTTCAAACCAATAAAAAAAAGACCAAAAAGGAAAAAAAAACTATAAAAAATGATAAAAAACGATTAAAACGATCAAAAATAAAATAAATGATAAAAAACTAAAAAAGGTTTCAAAAATGATAAAAAAACAAATTTATTTTGCCTGGACAAAAAACTATACCTACCACAATGTTTATCCGCGAATTATTATTGTCATTTCTGCGAAGCAAAAATCTATTTGGATATATTTTTAGATAATACCATGTAATTAGCTTAAATATTGAATATATTTTAATTAAATTTTTTTCTTTTAGAACTTTCTATATATGTTTAGATAATGCCATATAGTTAGATTAAAATTATATATAATATATATATATATATAAATTTGGAAATGGTAATTCTCTTGACCACTCCGGGCGCATGCCTCGCCACTAACACTAGGCTAGTGGTGAGGCATGCGGACGAGTGGTCAGGAGTTCGAATCCCAGTGGGAGCGATTCCGGAAACTAATTACCATTTTCATATATATATATATTATATATATATATATATATATATATATATATATAATATTATCTATAGAGATATATATATTGGTGTCCACTTCTTAACGGAGCTTGGGAGCATGCTCCCAAGGAGGCTCGAACCTTCGCCCGCCATGCGGGGGTGCCTCGCCGTTCCCAACGGGCTACGGCCTCGGGACACACACACACACACACACACACACAGATATATATATATATATATATATATATATATATATATATATATATATATATATATATATCATGCGGCTTGCAAACAGTTCAAAAGTGAGCCGTCCAAACCGTATGTATATCATCAAACATTTAAATAAATTAAAAATAATAATAATAAATAATACCTAAATACTCCACTAATTATTTAAAAAAAAAAACTTAACTAAGTATTTAACTATGTAATATGATTATTTATAATTAAATAATTCAACTCAAGTGGTTAAGGTAGGAGATAGTTTTTTTTTGGTTGTTGAGTTCAAATTCTAGGATTGACATTTGTTTATAATAAATTTAGGCTTAATTGCACTTTGATACCCTCAACTATTCCGCTTTTTCAAGTTGATACCTCAACTATTTTTTTTCCAACTTGATACCCTAAATTCTTTTTGGACAATAATGCCCTTACCCAAAAATTAAAACTACCACTCACCATCCAACTGTCAAGAAATTAGTGGACAGGCTCACTATTCACCATTGTCACATGGTAAGGCCGGACCACACAATGATTTCTCCTACGGTAGAGTTTTGATGCAGTGATATATAGAAAGTGTACAAATTACAATATATGCTATCAAAATATGCTATAAAAAACTATACACATATTTAAAGCTCGTATAGTTTGTATGTTAAAAGGTTTGAAAAAACAAATTGTCGTTGCTCTTAGTAAATCTAGCAGGCCTCAGCCATAATATTCGTTATAAATACACTTAGTTGTAGGAATCTGTTGCATGCCTATTGGCTAATGTGCAATTACTTAGGAGGAGTGGAGGAATTTATTGCAAAATTGTAAACTATCTAACAAACATATCTACTCCACTGTTTCCTTTTCTTCCCAGTTAACATTACCATCTACGTAAGCGTCGAGAAAGACGCGCGCAGGTGCATTGAAAGGTTGCTGACGTCAGCTCTGGGTTGTGCGAGCAGGTGAGGTCGGGTCGTCGGTGGTTGGTCGGCCAGTGCTGCGGCACCATGGGACTCGTACGTTCGGAGTCGTGGTCGAACATCGCAGTATCTCGCGGAGGCCGCGAGCGTCGAGACTCGGCATAGGCGGTCTGTGGCATAAAATGAGGAGAAGGGGGAGGAGCACCTAAAAAAGACGGTTTAAAATTTGAATTTAGTGGGAGATTAATGACTTTTTTATCCCTATATACAGAAATTTGTATCTAAAAATCTATATCATTAGAATAATCTATGTATAAAATTTATGTAATCCAAATACCCCTAGTATTTGGATTTCATATATATATAAATAAATATTTTCTTAAAGATGTTTTAATACCTATTATACTTCTAAATATATTTATAATTAGGTTTTACCCTTGAGCTGATTTTCTAGAATATTTATCTAAAAAGTACCTTGACTAGTAAAATTATAGTTTAGTATTATTGTCGTAAGGCAAAAGCTCAAACGCACGGAGACGAAGCTTTCTCGTATATTATCAACCACACAAGTGCACATTTACAAGCTATTCCAACCTCTCTTTATATAGGGAGAGAGGTTGGGGGTTATGAAGAAACGAAGGGCCAAAGGTCATGTAGGTTACAAGAATATGAATTTGTAGAGACATATGAGTTACAACACTCCCCCTTGGCTCTCCAGAAATTCTGCTTGTAAATATCTATGAGTTTCTTCGTCTATCTGTAGCTTGCATCTTCAAGTTTGACCATCTACTTGTGCCTCGTCAAAACCTTGCCAAAGAAAATCCAGTGGAAAAAAAACTTTGGTCGAAGGACAAAAGAGTACACACAGGTTAGTGTGATGGGGTAAACTAACCATTGCAAATGTGCCTCGTCAAAACCTTGTCAGGAAAAATCCAGTGAGAAAAATCGCTGATCGAAGGACAAAAGAGTACACGATGGTTTAGAAGTATACAACTGGATACTCCCCCTGATTATAATAATCCTTAGTGAATAAGACATTTGAACTGTGTCTCGTTAAAAACCTTGCCAAAGAAAACCCAGTGGAAAAAACTTTGGTCGAAGAAAAAAGAGTACACAAGCATACATCAGGATGCTTCCCTTTTCACTCGCACTCGACAGGGTGCGGGATATACGCACAACAGGGCGTTTTGGAGGCGCTCGTTGGGGCGCTCCCCCTCACATGCACACAACAGGGTGCAGGAAACATGTTTCACTTAGGCTAGCTCTGAAAGTTTCCTAAATCCAATCGCTCTGACATGTTTCTGGAACGAGTGTTTTGGCAGTGACTTGGTGAACAAGTCTGCACGGTTATTCTCCGATCTAATGTGTTGCACTTCAATCTTCTGAAGCGCTTGTTGTTCATGTGTAAAGAACAACTTGGGCGATATGTGCTTGGTAGCATCCCCTTTGATGTAACCATGTTTCGCTTGATCAATAACAGCGGTATTGTCCTCATAGACGACAACAGGTTCATCTGGGTCATATGGAAGATCACATGTACTTTGAATATGGCCTATAACAGCTCGAAGACATACACACCCTCTAGTCGCCTCATAAAGCGCGAGTAGCTCAGAGTGGTTCGTTGAAGTAGCCACTAAGGTCTGTTTGCGAGACCTCCAAGAAATCGCCGTGTTCCCAATGGTAAAAACGTAACCAGATTGGGAACGCCCCTTGTGCGGATAAGATAAGTATCCCGCATCGACGTAGCCAACAAGGGTCGCATTGCTTCGAGTGCCAAGAGCGTTGGACTCACTCAAAACCGCGTAGGGATAGACAAGCCCAAGTCCGTAGTACCCTTAAGGTAGCGGAAAATGTCTTTTATGCCATTCCAATGGCGGCGTGTTGGCGCGGTACTGTGTCGAGCTAGACAATTCACAGCAAACGAGATGTCCGGTCTAGTACATTAGGCCAAGTACAATAAAGCGTCTATTGCATCCAGATAAGAGCACTCAGGACTCAATATCTCTTCGTCGTCCTCCTTTGGACGGTATGGGTCCTTAGTAATGTTTAGAGAGCAGACGATCATTGGAGTAGCGGATGGCTTAACGTCAAAATGACTAAAGCGTCTCAACACCTTTTGGGTGTAGTTCGCTTGATGGACAAGAATTCCATCTTTACGGTGCTCGATCTGCAGGCCGAGGCAAAACCGTGTCTTCCTAAGATCCTTCATCTCGAATTCCCTCTTCAGGATATCAGCAGTTTCTGACAAGTCTTTTTCGGTTCCTATGAGATTCATGTCATCTACATAGACCGCGATGATTACGTATCCTGAAGTGGATTTCTTTATGAACACGCATGGGCAAAGTTCGTTATTAACGTATCCCAAACCGATCAAGTATTCGCTTAGGCGGTTATACCACATTCGCCCGGATTGTTTCAATCCATATAGCGAACGCCTCAGTCTAATCGAGAATGCGTTCCGTGGTCGGGAACTACTTGATTCGGGCATCTTTAGTCCTTCAGGAACTCTCATGTATATCTCTGTGTCCAGATCCCCGTAGAGATAGGCTGTGACCACATCCATGAGCTGCATATTCAGTTTTTTGAAAACTACTAAACTGATTAAGTAGCGGAACGTTATGACGTCCATTACGGGAGAATACGTCTCCTCGTAATCAATTCCAGGACGTTGTGAGAAGCCTTGCGCCACAAGGCGAGCCTTGTATCGCACAATCTCATTTCTCTCATTACGCTTCCTTAGGAAAACCCATTTGTGACCAACTGGTTTAACATTGGGTGGTGTTGGAGCAACAGGTCCAAACACGCTTCTTTTTGCTAAGGAGTCTAGTTCAGCCTGGATTGCTTGTTTCTATTGTTCATAATGTCAGTGGCCACTGAGTATATGAACACATCATCGATGACAGTTTCGTTTCGTTTCAAAATATCGTCTAAGCTAGCATACTCGACGGATATTTCGAAGTTATCGGCATGATTAGGAATAGGCGTTTCATCTGGAACGCGCTCTTCCAATACATTGCCGTGATCCTTAATGATCTCATGTGGCAAAACGTTTTTAACAAGATTTCTCCGCTTTCGGGACAGAACATCTTTGGAACCAACCGGTCTTCCCTTCTTCTTGGGAATAGCGGCGGACTGGACGGCCGATGGCAGCATCCTTTGCTCGGCGGGTTCGACCGGAGCAACATGTTTCACAGGAACATGGCGTCTCTCAGGGACGTCTATCCTTGCAGGCACATTTGCAGCAGGTATAATTGATCTCGTGACTTTTGCTAGGTCGCTAAATGCGTCTGGCATTTGATTTGCAATATCTTGCAGACCTTGAATCCTCTGCACTTTCTTATCACTATGTACAGATGGGGGATCATGATGAGCAACAGCGGGCACATGCCACGCTAATTCACGTCGTTCCTCATCAACGTTAGCGTGTATTTCTCCCCCTAACGACGGGAAGATTGCCTCATCAAAGTCACAATCCGCGTGTCTCGCGGTAAAGAGATCGCCTGTCAAGGGCTCTAAATAGCGAATGATGGACGGGGAGTTATAACCGACATATATTCCCCGTCGCTTCTGAGGTCCAAATTTTGAACGCCTTATCGGCTCAATTGGAACATTGACTAGGCAACCAAACACGCGTAAATATGAGATGTCAGGCTCACATCCAGTAACCAGCTGGTACGCGGAAAGTGGTTGGGTGGCCATGGGCCTCAGACGGACCAAATTTGCAGCGTACAAAATTGCATAGCCCCATGCAGATAATGGAAGTTTGGTGCGCATAACCAAGGTCCGCGCTATCACTTGTAGTCGCTTTATAAAATCTTCTGCTAGACCATTTTGGGTATGAACATACGCAACAGGATGTTCAATATTTATTCCCAAATTCATACAATAGTCATCGAAAGTCTTCGATGTAAACTCTGCGGCATTATCAAGTCTAATAGACTTTATCGGATAATCCGGATGGTGAGCCCTTAACTTAATGATCTGGGCGAGGAGTTTAGGAAACGCTGCATTTCGGGTGGACAACAATACTACGTGTGACCATCTAATCGATGCATCAACCAAAACCATGAAGTATTTAAATGGTCCGCATGTTGGTTGGATTGGTCCACAAATATCTCTATGAATTCTCTCAAGGAATTGGAAAACCAATCTCGTAGGTTTTACATGGAGTGGCTTGAGATTCGTCTTCCCAATCGAGCAAGCTTGGCATAGGCTTTTCGGATTTATAACAAAATTCTTTCCTCCATGAGGATGCCCATGCGATGCATTCATAGTGCGAAGCATCGTATTTTGACCCGGATGACCCAGCCGGTCATGCCATAGCATAAAAGTCCTCTCATCAACTGGCGCTCGACGAATGATGAGATTACTCTCGATGTGTTGTATCGTAGTGAGATACAAACCACTTGAAAGACATTTCAACTTCTCTAAGATACGCTTTTGGCCGTACTGAGTGGAGATAATGAAAAGATACTCGAAGCCATGTTCTCGAGCAGTTTTAACATGAAATCCGTTTTCCTCGAATATCCTTAAAACTCAGTAAGGTACGACTGGACCTTGGAGAATATAAGGCCTCTGATACTTCAACGGGAGTACCATTGGACAACGAAAAATGGGCTTTGCCAAAACCTTGAACAAGGGTTGAGGGTCCCAAAATGGTTGTCACTGAGGTTACTTTAGGCGTATAGGAGATAAAGTATGATTTATCTCTCAAGATAGTGTGAGTCGTTCCACTATCAACCAGACAATCCACTGCCCCATGGTCCATGCCTATAAGTAAAAAAATTAAAGTTTGTCATACGTTTGAGGAAAGTGCTCGAAATAGAACTTTAATTTATCAAAAAAACAGAAAATACAAACCACCAAAAGTTTCATGACTTAAATCAAATATAGAGAGAAAATGGAGATTCATTCTTCCATTTCTGCTACAAAATCGGGGGTCTTAAGATTTAGATTTTCGCACTCGTTGACCAGATTTGCTTTGGCCCGGCGCCCCTTGTGATAGTTATTAACTTCTTAGGGGGTCGCCCTGCAAGTCCGTTGCATATGACCTAAGCACCACATTTGTAGCAGAAAGTAGGCGCTTGGCCTTCCACTCTCGCTTTGGGACGACTGGCCCGTTGGTTCTTACCATGAGACTGCCTAGGAGTCAAAGGTCCTTGGTTCTTGTTAGAACCTCGCTTTGGGTGGCGAGACTTAAACTCGCCTCTGTTCCTTGGCTGGGACGACTGGCCCTTGTCTCGTTTCTACCGTGGATTTGGTCCACGGAGAGCGTTTGCATCAGGCATTGGAATTGCCTTTGTTCCAGCAGGACGAGAATTCTTGTTTCTCATTAAAATGAGACTGTTCTTCTCGTCTAGTAAAAGCTGGGTGATGAGCTCGAAAAACTTGGTGAACTTAGACTGACGGTATTGCTTTTGGAGCAAGTTGTCAGTGGAAGGAAATGTGGTGTATGTTTTCTCCAATAGATCACTGTCGGTTAATATCTCACCGCAGTATTGGAGAAGTGATCGAATCCTGCAGACTTCATTGTTGTAATCAGTTACACTCTTGAAGTCTTGGAAGCGCAGGTTCAACCAGTCATGGCGTGCTTCAGGTAGCCATATGGTCTTCTGGTGGTCGAAGCGCTCTTTCAGAGAGTCCTATAGCGTCTTCGGCGAGGAGATTTCAATGAACTCTGACATCATGGCGTCAGATAAATGCCTGCGGAATAGAATCATCGTTTTGGCGTTCATTGAGCGAGTGACTTCCACTTCACGCTCTTCCTCGTTATAGATGACGTCCAAGAGGCCATGCGCATCTAGATGGTTCTGGATGTCTTGCGTCTAGTCCAAGTAGTTCTTGCCAGAGGCTTCAAGGATGGGAAAATCAATCTTGATCGACATTTTTCTACAACAGGAGAAAAAATCTTGATCAGTCAACATATAAAACGACAGGTTTATATGGATTTGGTTTGTATAAGCAACAACAAACAATCGTAAATAAAAACAACGGTTTTAAAAAAACGATTTTTGTTTAAAAATTATCTTATATCGATCGACGAGCCGATATAGAGAGGTCAATAAGTTTCTTACAAAAATGCAAAATTATAAATACAATTTGAGCAAAAAATAATATTTGGTCAACCCCTTTCAGTAGCTTTACGTGAATATGACCAGACGAAAAAATGAGGGAGGAGGGTCACCGAGGACCTCTTAAGAACCAAGTCCCAAGTTCTTTCTGACATCATACCCAAATAGGTGAGCCTATTCGGAGAGACTTCGTAAAATTTTTGTCAAATGTAAGAATAAATAAGATTTTTCAAGAAATTCATGCTATTTGCGAACTGTGCAAAATATGTGACAATTTAATGCGTGCTCAAAATGAGCGTTGCCTTTGAAAAATTATTAGCCAAAAAGGTTATTTTTGGATTCCCAAATTTGGCGATGCCAAAATTTGTTTGTGTAGCCAAGACAATTTTTCAATTTCTACGCCATTACGTTAAAAAAAACGTACAACATAAGTAGGCAACAACACACAAAAGAATTGGTGCCTAAGCAAGCGGCACCAAAAAAATGTCAACTATTTTTCCGACGTCTAATGAAGCGACGTCAAAAAATAGCGAGAAAAAAATATAATTTTTACTACCCATCTGTTACAATAATTCACTGAGTAACATAAAGAAAAAAAATGCTACTGAGGTGCTTGTCGGGGCGCAGATGGCACTGAGGCGCTCGCTGGGGCGCTTATGGTGGAAGAAAGTGAGAAAACGAATTCGGATACGCGGGATCGGCGACGAGCGACGGGGTGCGCGCGGGGCAACGATCGGCGGACGTCGAGGCGAGCGGTACGTCGGGTCTCCGGCGTTGCACGAGCAAAGTGCTGATAACGTGTTGTAAGACAAAAGCTCAAACACACGGAGACGAAGCTTTCTCGTATATTATCAACCACACAAGTGCACATTTACAAGCTATTCCAACCTCTCTTTATATAGGGAGAGAGGTTAGGTTATGAAGAAACGAAGGGCCAAAGGTCATGTAGGTTACAAGAATATGAATGTGTAGAGACATATGAGTTACAATAATTATAAATTATTTCACACAATAATTATAAGAACTGCTGTTAGAATGTACTCGTTCTATTCCTGACTGTAAACTAATTTTTCAGGTTAGTTGCGACTACTCTTTGCATTAGATCTTTGGGAGACATAGGTATATGCTGAGACCAAATCCTAGAGGACTAGTTAGATAGTTTAAATTGTTGTATTAGATTTTGTGAGATATTGTATTTTCTTCAAATGTAAATTGTGTACGTTGCAATTGATTTAATTTTGTGAATGGGCAAATAAAAATTACTATTTTATAAACACTTGTTTATTGTGGGCTAGACATCGTACTATCGTCGATACTACGGCGTAGGCTGGACTTGCGCACACACTCGCATCTCGAAAAGCAGGTGCAGGTCAGACACGGATCAAAAGACCCGATCGCGGAGTTCCTCCCCCCCCACACACCATCATATCGGGGGGCCTGAACGTACGGTGCCCGCGTGCACCCGCTCGATCCAACGGTTGAGGGTGACGGGGCTCCCGTGAGGCTCTGCGGGCAGGGCTCCCGATCTGCCCCCTGTATATACTAGTAAATGCACGTAATTTGCACGTATAATACGTATAATAAGAATAGTATCTGAAGTCAAATATCTCTTCTAACTCATGTGGTTAAGGTGAGAGGTATTCTTTTGTTTGGTTGAGTTCGATTCTCCATGTTGAATATATATAACAAATTTAAAAAAATTCAACAATTTTTTACATAATTTATTTTTTTAAAATAAAATGGACCATGATATAATTACGCTTTAGACGTGTCATTTCCCGTTCCCGGAATACATAAATTTTTTTTTCCTGCATATGGTACTGGCATCTGTATATGTGCTTCATGTGATATTGTATTTGTACCTAGTCATGGCATGGAACAATATCTCATCACGGATTAGTGTGCCACCCTTGTCATTGCTTAGATGTACGCATGGTTCACTGCTTCGATAATAGGATTTCTGGACCATATTGTGGTTAGGATTTATTTAATTAATTAATTAAATTAGTTGTATCATGTAGCATTTAACATGTCATTAGTCATACGGTTAGGGCATGCTTAGGATTAGGGTTTAGTTGAGCAAACCCATCCCACTATAAATAATATCTTCCTCTCTCTCCTCATTCATTCTCATTTTTATTTTTCCTCAAAGCAACCCATAAGCAAGTACATCTTGCACAAATGAGAGAACATCTTGCTCATTTTACTTTCTTTGATGTTGTTTTGATATTTTTAGTTCATATTATAAATCTCTACATTCTCTACATGTTTAGTACTTGGTGTTTTCAATTTTAATGGCTAGTTTTGTGTAGATCTAAGTTTCTAAAATTAGGATCTTATGGGTTTTCATAGTTTTGATCTATCATACTTGATTGTTTTCGAAAAATAATTGCTCCATGTAAACCCTTGAATCAATTACAATATTTCTGGTTATTTTTTATTTTATTTTATTTTTCTTAGATAGGTAAAAGATATTGTTAATAGTAAGTGGCCATGAAGAAAGGTTCTTTTTATAAATACCAATATATGGAAGGGGGTAGTTGCAAAACCTCTTATTTGAATCTCTTTTAAAACAGATTAGGAGGATCGAGCATATCCTTTCTCCTGTCAAGCTCGAAAGGAGCAGCTCAAATCAAATTCAAATACTCTCCTCCAAATCTCTTCAACACCCCAGGTTTATCAAAAACTAGAGTATATATATAATTGGAGAGAAGCAGCCGTCCCCTATTTTAATCATCAAAACCCTAAGAAATCTGTGCTTCTTCGCAAGACCCTCGGGTTCCACTCCTCTGACAAGCTTTGTGCCATTGTCAATCGCGGGTCTTCATCTCCGAGGTAATAACTGAACCCCTTCTTCTTTGTGCATAACCTATCAGGTATTTGATTCAATATCTAGGCAAGATTATATGGTAACAATGTATCCGATTTGGGTCGGTAAGTATCAGAAGTGGCAATGGACTTGAACTATGTTGGTCTATGAGCATACCAAATGTAGGATAGACTGACCAGTTTACATACCGGTAGGATAGTTGTACCTCGTACATTCCTTGCACATCCTATGTCAGTTATAGGCTGATACCCTAGTCGCATATCATGTACCAGTTGCATTTGATTGCATGTCATGTGACACCATGTTGCATTATGAGAGTAAGGGTTAGGCCAAATATACCAACTCTGGGTACCATTCATGGTCGAGGGTCTGATACTTGGACCTCTCGATCTAAGTTGCCAACGTAGGAGGAATAGAGCGTCCAAGGCTATAGCTGATACCACATGCACTTCCCTATACAACTCAACCCTATTATATGTTATAGAACCTAGATACGTTACATACAGATATTCCTTCCCCAAGTCTACAGTTAGGACACTACACTAGTTTAGACAGGAACCCCGACCTGGGTTTTAAACCACAATACCTTGTGGGTACTCAAAAGTTCCTGCCAGTTGTGGAAGGAGTATAGGATTATACCATACCAGTTGAGCCTACATAGGTGCAAATCCCAGCTTAATGCATTAACTGCAGTATCCAAAAATGCAGGGGATGATAAAACCATATGCCCCAACACAAGTGCAGATTTGAGGGTGTCTTGTAGACTGTCATCATGGAGTGGGGAAATAGAAATGTGGCTGTACATATACAGTAAACATAGTGATGCGTACATCAGGTTCAGTAAATCACTAAGGTTTAGAGTTTACCTACAGTACATGAAGGGTCTGGGTTGATGGGCACGGGTAGAGAAATTAACCTTGACCTGTGTGTATGTTAGTACCTTAGGTATATAAACTATGGGTCTGTGTATCAGAGAATTTAGCATAGTACCAGCTTTATGGTAAGTACAGGAAAGTTGGAGAAGGGAAGCACATTAACCAATGTGTACAAATATGACCAAAGTGTTTTACCTGAGCAATATGAAGACAGAATACATGGAGTGGAGTGTAGATTAGGTTGACAATTATCTGACAGCTTATGGATTTCAACTTGGGACATGTTAGACTAGGGTACAGTTGCTTGTATCCAAGCAGGGACAGATAACAGGGAATAGGGAATGGTGTCAGTATAGATTTTAGCCATAACAGTTGAGCCTACCTGGGCAATTGAGTTCGAATATTTTGAGGGGATATCTACCATATGTTGCATGACACATTAATATCCACTGTATATGATGGGTTTAGATGAATGTTGCATGACACAATAATACAAACTGGGACATGGTACCTCTGTTTACGCCTACAAGAAGTAATAGGAACACTATTAGTAGAGAGGAACCTAGGCCAAATCTGAAACATGTATGCATAAGCCAAGGAAGAATGGTAGTTAAGTTCAATCACATTCTAACTACTATGAACATAACAGACATGAGGTTACTAGGTGTCTATCTTGGTAGTAGCTACTACCAGAGTACTAGGATGGGGGTATGCATGGTAAGCATAACCATGTGTATACAAGGGATACCTAGTATGCATGTAAAAGTATGAAGGACAGCTAGATGTTATTAGATAGACCAAGATTGAAGGGGAATAACAAACCTTGATATGTAAATAGTAAAGGAAAAGGGAAGGGGTAGACAAACAAACCATTTAGGAATACAAGAGTAATTAGTAAGATTAAAGTAGCTTTATTTTAGTTATATCATGTGTTGATTTGGACTTGATTCATAATATAGGTTAATTGTACTTTGGCTCAGCGCTCGACCCGTATCTACAGCAGGACCACAGGCAAGTATATCTTGTCTTTCTTTACAGCTTTATTTACATGCACTGTCTTTCATTATCCAGTTTCTTTCATTTATTGTTGACATGTGCTTTTTTATATCATGCTAGTAGTTTACTTCATTGATATATATCCCTTGTTCACAGTTAACCTTGTGTCTTATTGGATGTGTTCACACTTGTGTCTTGATTGAGTCGTATCATAGGACGAGAAGTCATAAACTGAACTGCTATATCTTCTTGTCTTGATCCTCGAAGCTAACCTGTGAGTCCACACTATGGGCGAGGGTTAGTAGTTGTTTGTCCGCACCTGCGAGTCCACACTAGGGCTGAGGGTGATTCTTGAAGCTAACCTGCGAGTCCACACTAGAGGCGAGGGTTAGTAGTTGATCAAACCTGTGAGTCCACACTAGGGCGAGGGTTTGCGTATTCGATTGGCTATCTGTCACGATCCGCTACCCAAATTATTGGGCCAGGCCGAGTCATGTCCAGTCTACGCTTGAGATAAGCATAGTAAGCTGTTCTAGAGATAACCAGATAAGACTAAATGTGCTAACAGTTTTATAAGTAAAGAAGAGTCATAAATGCTCCAAACACAAAAGTCATCTCATATAATAATAAGTCCAAGTACAAGTCTGAAATGTAAAACTGGATACAGGTCCAGTTACAAAATATATAGTCTAATACATGACTATACTAAATATCCCGAGCAACTACACAAACTAGACGAGGTTTCCCGCAGGTACATCCTCGTAAGACAAAGCCTGCTCCTCGGCAGTAACTCTATAATATGAGTCACAGAGCAACTCCTTCTCGATAAGAATACCGACAATGTTATCCTGTCAGGACGGGAGCAAGTACTGATTCTAGCAAACTAAATATACGAAACATGAAATGAACAGGAATGTGATAAACTGGAATCATGGTATATCATAATCTATCATGGCAATGACACATATGTCATAGAGACAGATGTATATGTAATGTTTAAAACTGTAGCAGGTACGTGATCGTCAATAGGTGTACAATATACTGTGGCACAATGTAAATAAAATGTATATATGTACAAGTGTACAGGCATAGGTGTACCTCCGTACAGAAATGCTGGATAATGGCCTACGGTGCAGTATCATATAGAAAAAAAACTTTGCTCGGTACGAATAAGGGGGCATAATCACGTACGCTACTAACAGTTTTCCCATACCCAGATTCTAATCATGTGAGAGATATAAATGTCACGACCCGCATCCGTTTTTTTTTTTAAATGGATACGAGACGTGTCCAAGCCAGCCTACGCCGCAGTGTCGGCGGTAGAACGCTGTCACGGCCATGAAGATCAAAATCACAAACAATGCTCATTCACAACATTAATTTAATTTACAAAGATCACAAGTTTTACATTTGTAGAAAAATATAAACTTGTACAAATATGAAAAGACTACAATTCATCTATCTAGCTAGTTTCTAGGCCTTTATCTGCAAGTATTTTTGTCACTCCCCAAGCTAAGTGAATCCACGGCTAACCTGAAAATATTGGTTTCCAGTCAGAAATGGAACGAGCACAATTCACTGAATGCAATTTCAAATAAAGAAGATGACTATAAAACAAAAGTTAGACATCAATTATGAGTTTTAAAAATAAATAGAAAATACAGGAAACCAATAGTAAATAAATAGACACAACAGACTTTCTCCAACTGCTAGAAGTACCTTTGATATGTGATCGGTCTCGGGACAATTATGCGACACTGTCTACACTGTCTAAAGTTACACTGTCTACACTGTCTAAGTTACACTGTCTACACTGTCTAAGTTACACTGTCTACATTGTATAAAGCTACATTGTCTACAGAAAATATTGCAATAAAGAAACACTGTCTACAAAATAATAATCACGATCTACACAATTTAAATGCAGTAATAATCATAGTCTACACTGTCTACTTTGCAATAAATAAATCACTGTCTACACTGTCTACAAGAAATAAATAGATCACTGTCTACACTGTCTACAAGAAATAATGAATCACTGTCTACACTGTCTAAGGTCAGATCACACATCGTTGGTACTTTCCATTCCCGACTCAACAATTTTAATAGAAAATAATCACATAACCAATGGCCAATCAATGAAATATAGTAAAAATCAATATCGAAATACAGACAATAAACTGTACTCGCCTGTGGTCCTGTGCTGGTGAAACCGATGATCCAAATCACTCAAAATGCCACAATAGTCAAAACCCGTACAACAGTCCCCGAAAGCTGAAATAGATAATACCAATGATCTCAAAATAGTCCAATTAGCTAGGATTGCCTGTCCTTAAGTCCAATTCTGGACACAGGGGCAAAACGGTAATTTCGGGCCAAAACGATGTCCGCCGTTGGACCCGCTTTGTACCGAAAAGCATGCCAGAGTCAACGGTCTCTAAAGTCGTCAAACTACATGTCTACGGATCCAGTTTTCCGATACGAACCCAACCGTATGTCCAAAGTTGGATTCCGGCGGGCCGTGCACAAAATCGCCCGTTGAGTAGGACCGTGGGGCCCGCAAAACGTCGATTTTATCAACGGTCTCAGAATCGGACCAAACTTGGCGTACAGGACCAGAAAAATGATACGGTTCTGTTGGTGCAAGTTTCGTCTCGATCTGACAAGCGTGCACAAAGTAATTAGAGAATTTGTAACGTGTACGATACGGTGAATTTCGGCGGATACGCACCAAATTCGTCGCGCACACGCGACCAATTTGAATTCTGTCAAAGCCCACACGACCACGAAACCGTTACGCAGCTTTCGATGCTTTCGGTTCGCGACCACGACGCACGTCGTGTGGAACAATTTTCTAGTTTTTGAAACAGGTTTTTGGTAAACTTCGGGATTCGATTTCTCGATACATAGTTGACGAAATCGAATTCCGCAAAAAGGGATTCGAAGCCCTATAGGTTATCAACAATTTCCTTCAAATAGATTTCTAAAATTCATAACAGATTGATCAGGAATTGCCTTCAAATATGGGATGTTGGACTGTTATACGTCCTATTTCGGGACAGGATTTTTCCCGAACTTCGGTTCGATTTACCAGACAACCTAGGGCTTTCTATTAAAAACTAATTGAAGGGATATTTAGTCCTATAGGTTGTCTCCATACCTGTGTAATCGATTCGTAAAACGATGAATTGTTGTGTCGGGAAATCGGCCACGAACAGGACTCTTCCGCTGTTGTTGCTGCTGTCCTGTTCCTCTTCCAGGCTGCGCGCGGCTTTTCTCCGTCCGCCGCCGGCCGTCGACCAACCCCCGGCCAGCCTACGGCGGCGCGCGCGCAGGAGAGGGGCGCGCGCGTGGGTGTGGCATCGAGGAATCCTAGGTTTAGGTTTTCTTCTTTGGACTATTCTGTCGAATATATATACGCGAGTAAAACCCACAGGGTCGGGTTCGAGTACCCAGTGTTCGGGTTTGGAAATTACAAGGGTGGGTTGCTATTTTGCTCGAACAGAGCTGAGCCCATATCGGGCTGGATTTGTGTGTTACACAGCACAGCGACTTGTGCTGTGCTTTGGCCGAGTAGAAAACTCGGGTGGGCCCACTATGGGCTGGGCTCGGGATAGTTAAGGCTTGGGATTTTCTGTTGTCTCTTATTCCTTTTCCTTTTTCTTTTTCTCTTTCTTTTATAAACTTCATATATATATATATATATATATATATATATATATATATATATATATATATATATATATATATATATATATATATATAATCACACATAAAATAACAAATAAAAATTCATGTACCTTAAATAAATATTAAGAAGAATCCTAAATGCAATCTTAGTAATATTCCTCTACCTACCATATATATATATATATATATATATATATATATATATATATATATATATATATATATATATATATACACAAAATATGTGTACCCTTATGTTCTTATATATACCTATATAGTAATTTCCATAAATCTAAATAACCTCAATAATATTTAATTAATGAAATAAAGAAGGTATTTCTAAATTTCTGGGAAGGGAAGTTACAAATTTACCCACCTTAAAATAATTTCGTCCTCCAAATTCTAACTCATAATCATGCCTAAAATCAAAATAAAGGTAAAAGAATAAATTCACCATTACCACAATCTTCTCAAATTTAATTCCTCAAAATAGTTTGTATTCTTTCCTAGCCATATAGCCTCCATGACTTCTACCCACCTTTGGTCACGCTACTCATCACACTAAAAATCTTAAAATCTTCTAACTGGTTACTAACAATCCTACCAACAAACACCTAGGCATATGGTATCTATAGTCCTCATGCATCTATCAAGCAACTCGAATTTAACAGCAACAAACTTACACAAATAGCTAAGAAGTATTGGTGAATTCTAATAAGTATGACCTTCGTCTATCTGCAATAGAGAGGACAGAAAGATAAGGAATGACGATTAAGGGCAATTATGAAGTTTAAGGAACGGTAGAGAATATACAATAATACAAGTAGAAAGAGTGTTTATGATCCTATAGTCTTATTTCCTAGATTGGGCTACTCCAGTCCAGTCACTTGTTGTCTCGAAGGACCCTTCGCTTCTTGGAGGGTCTTACAATCCATGCAATACAGAAATTTCGTTCCCAAAATTCTAAGCAAGGTTCCACAATAGAACGGAATTGGAGAAATCAAGATTGTGATCTTTTCTGTGGTTATTTAAACACACGAGCAAGGGATAAAGGTGCACTACAATATCGTCTCGCGACTTCCAGGTAAGGGTTACGAATGGATTTACATTCTAAGGGGTGGAGACTACATAATAAGTATGGGGACCTATTTCAAACAGTTCGATTTTATAGACTAACTGTGGGGGTTTGTCTGGATGGGTTTTACTGGGCCTTAATGGGTTTCCTATTTGGCATCAGTCGTCGGTTGGATGAACCTTGGACTTCAATCTATATTGACTGGACAAGACCCAATGATAAGACTATTTCTACTCGGTTAGGGTAACCTAGAACAAGTTTTCACCCAAGTGGTTGAGCTAGGTGCAGTCGGATTGGTTAGCTAGGTCTCTAGAGCCCTGAAGATGCGCCTTCTGTGACCTTTGTGTTTAAGTAGCACGAGAAGACACTAATGAGGGGCACACTAATGACAATATACGTAGTGGCTTCGAGTATATCACCACCATATATTAGGTCGAAAGGTTCGAGACGAAGTTGAAGCTCTAATGAAAGTCGAAAGCATACCAGTATTATGGTAGGGGTTATAGCTAATTCTTTTGTCCTGAAAGTCGTACCATGAAAATAGAGTACAAGGAAACGGGTTTGAGTAGGACATGATATACCTAGATAAAGGTGGACTCGTCTAGATCTCGCATATGAAATCTGTTGGAAGGTAACAGCTAGTCTCGTGCTCTGAATATTAATGACACGGCCGGGTGCACAGAATGATCTAAATGGAAAGTGGAAGTCCATGAGACACTAATTGTCATCCTATAGGAATATTGAGGTTAGAGGGTTTCCATAGTTCGGATACTGTACCTCGACTCTTGTTGATAAAGAATGAGGCACGACGTATCGGGGTACGGTAGATATAAGTCAAGTCGAGGATCGTTCCTTAATAAGTGGAGAACGAGTGCGTGTGCAATGACACAGGGTCGATAAAATAGAATGACCTACTCGCCCACAGTATCCATGAGTTGTCGACGGGATAACTAACTCTAAGGCACGTCATATGAAAAGATTTCTAACGACTGGATCGCGAGTTTCTATTGGGGTCAAACCTGCCAGACTATCGTCACAAGGGTTCTTGTTGAAGCAAACTTCAAACAAAAGATTAGAGGCTCACAACATTTGGTCTCTGGAGGATAAGTAGTCTCCTAGGTTGGCATTTGGTCAAGGGGAAGGTCCTAATCATTCTCGGACTCCAATGACTAGAAGATCAAGGTAGTAGGTTTAGGGTCGCAGAGAGGACGAGTAACTTAAGGCGAGGTTCTAGTCACCTGGCTGGCCGATGATAACTACACTTGTGTATACAACTACCATAGCCATGGAGGATACTCTGTATCTCTCTACCAAATACTAGATTTCGTCTTTCTAAGTTAGTGAAAGACAAAAACGATAAAGAGTTCAAGAAAGATGTCATCGAATACAATTACGTGATTCAAGGGCGAATGTATAATTCAAGAAGAATTGTCAAGCTGTCGTGGATGAGATCCTAGAGACATCTATCTCTCAATCCACGTAGGGTAATTACATAAAGTGCGAACCAAATGCATCATGGTTGATCAGACCATAATACACTGATTCTGATTAGACAATAAGTTAGCATGCGTCCCCACTAAACATATGCCTCGAATCAAGCTCGATAAAAGAGTAAGCTTGCAAAAACTATGCGTTAATAGCAGCGTTGGTCAAGATAGTCAAGATACAAGTATGCGAGATTTTTGAAAAGAGGGACAAGTAGTTCGAGTTTAGAGAGAATCAAAACTTACCTGGTGTCCTTGCTTATACAATCTTTCTAAAATCTTCCTGTCCATAAGGTCTTGGTCAACTAATGGGTTATGGAACTCTGGATTCTATATTCTTGGTAACTTATTAGTGTCGGTCAATTACCTCGTCAATAGATCACAAGGACCACATAATGCTGGGTTGGGAGACATGCTACTCAACTTACAGAACTTTCCCTAATATTGACTTTGGATCTTATGGGACATACATGGCATTGTCCTATCCTCCATAGTATCCTAAACCTGTAATCACGTTTGAAGTCATTTTACCGAGAGTTACGCCTCGCCCGTATACTCGTACGATGGTAAACCCTTGGTTCCGTGACTCAGAGGTGATATCCTATCAGATACTCTACCTGTCATAAAGGTAACTACGATCAAAGAGGACCACTAGCCATAGTTTTAGAAATATTCTATAACCTATATTTTCTTAGACTAATTTCAATTCTAGGAGCCGTGTCTCGCCAGTGCGCTGCTGGTTGCAGTGAATCTGTGGTTTATATAATTCAAATAAATGGCGACAGTGCGCTGCTGTCCTGCCATAATGAGTCAACTAATATTCTCTTAACTACATCCGTAAAAACCCATGAGCTCCTAGAGATTCAAACAAATTGCCTATGAAATAAAGCGTAAGCATTTGTCCTATCAGTCACAACCCTTAAGATAAAAGATTGCACAGGGGGAAATAACTGAGGACAAAAAGAAATACAAACATTCTAACTCTTCCATGTGTATTCAAGCCTCTGAGGGACAAACTTGAATCAAAACTAACTCGAGGTCCGTATATGGATAACAAAATCAGAACTTTGTAAAATAATGATTCTTAGGGCATCTAGCAATAATATAGATAATTCGGCTAGGATATGGGGATGATATCTTAGAGGCAAAGAGAATGAATTGAATAATTCATCAAGGTTAGATCATTACTCTAGGAAACTCTGCCTTACCAAGTGAATAATCTATCCACATTGGATCATATCGTCCTATCAAGAGGTAATAGTGTAACTATGGGGATCTGACACGGTATCAAAAATAATGACCCTCATCCTAAATTGCATGGCCTAGGCTACCCATCGGTAAATTTGTATAGGGGACTCCTAGTCCTAGTCATTCTCGTAAATTAAATTAATTTCTAATTTGTGAATGAGCATTTCCTAGTCGCAGGTGTAGGCCTCAAAAATGAAGTCACGCTGAGTTGATCAGAACAAGTCATGCAGAGTGATCCAAGAAGCAGCATAAAAGATACGCTAAGTTCTGCCTGGCCATTTCCTTTAGAAGTCACGCAGAGACAGCTCAGCCATACGTCAGAATCATAATGACTGACAACACAACAGTCGAGAAACGTCTCCTCGTATGCCACGTATGCACAGAACTCGAGAGATCACAGCCGTCTTTTGCAATCTTCCTTAGCAAGACTCACTCTTCACCAAGTTGGCGTGACTTTGGGTCTTATCTTCATTTAATGCGGCTGACAATATAATCAATGTCAGAGATTTTGTGTCAGACGAAGCGTGCCAAATTAAGACAGCTGGCGGTTTGCGTGGATTCTGAATCTTCTCCTTCCTCAAAACATTGCGTGACTTTTGAGTTATTCTTCTCAAAGCCTGCGTGAATTCTGAAGTATTCTTCTTCAAAGCTTGCGTGGATTTCATCTTCAACGAGTCTGCGTCAACGAATCTGCGTGGATTTTTGCCTTCAGCAAGTCAGCGTGGATTTCATTTCAACTGGAGTACGTGGCAGCCATGCCACCGATCTCTCTCTCGCGTGCCCAGTAACTTGCACACGACCCATGCACTGATGCCATGTGTCCAACAGTTACGGGCCACGTCCAGTAACTACTCATTAACCCTGCGTGTATTTAGAGTCTGCGTGACTTTTCAAGTGCACCAGTGGTGAGGTAGTTATCTTTTCAGTTACTGTTTTGACTCTATAAATAGAGTTTTTTTTCTCATTCATTGTACAGATACATTGATATCTACTGTCAAAATTTTGAGAGCTTTTCTTCTTCGCATAGTCCAAGGGATAAAGCGATCGTCTTCTAGATCGGATTCCTACAGTTGTAATTTTCCCAGAAACACAACAAATAAAGAGAATTTCTTTATGAAAAACAAATTGACGACTCTGCTGGGGAAAACCATCTCCTCTTCTGAGATGGTAACAACTCAATGCGACACTTCGTCAATCGGCTCGACGAAGAAGGTGATGACGATCAAATTCGATCAACTCGCCTATGAAGAAATGCAGCGGGCTAAGGGTGGCAAGCCCACTCCAGCCTCCATCATCACTGCCAAGTTGAAGGGACACTCTGTCTATGTCCCTAAGAATCAGTTGGCAGTCAATGGAGAAGTCTCTGCCACAGTGTCTACTCCTAACACTGGCAAGAACTCCACTGCAAGCACGCACACTCTTGTGCGCTCGAAGATGACAGTAACTAAAAGTCACGCTGACAGTACTGGCTCCTTAGCCGAATCTGTTCCAGCGTGCAAATTCAACTCTAAAAGTCACGCTGACAGTACTGGCTCCTTAGCCGAATCTGTTCCAGCGTGCAAATTCAACTCTAAAAGTCACGCTGACAGTACTGGCTCCTTAGCCGAATCTGTTCCAGCGTGCAAATTCAACTCTAAAAGTCACGCTGACAGTACTGGCTCCTTAGCCGAATCTGTTCCAGCGTGCAAATTCAACTCTAAAAGTCACGCTGATAGTACTGGCTCCTTAGCCGAATCTGTTCCAGCGTGTAATTCTAAAATCAAAAATCACGCTAACAGCTCTGGTTCTTTAACCAAGTCTGTTTCAGCGTGTATTTCATCAGAGAAGAATAGCTCCTTAGTTATCTCTTCTTCTTCACCGAGTTCTACTAGAACTGGGGGTGGTCTTCCACACAAAGTCCCTTCGAAAAGGAATAACTATTTAGTTGTTTCTTCTGCTCCTGTAGTTTTTACTTCAGGAACAGCTTTGACTGATACTTTTGTTAGTCAAAGAAAAGGAGATGGTCTTTTGACTACTCTTCCTTCTGGACATTCTATGTCTCAAAATCTGAATGAGTCTAAGAAGAAACATTCCTTAATGTCTTCTTCTTTGATTTCTTCAAATTGGGCACAGAATCTGTCCACTAAAGAGGGTCTGTTACCAACTCCTAATCAAGGGAGTGGTTCAACTCTTCCTTCTCTGCAAATATCCAGATCAATGGAAGGAAAACTCCATGTTTCCAAAATTAATGTGTTACCTTCCACTGATTTAAGAACAAAACTCAGCACTTCTGGTGTTAAGAAACCATACCAATTGGATATGAAGATAAAAGATCCAGATGCAGAGTATGCAAGAAATTATGTGGCTCACATTAATCACTCTTTGTATAATCAAGAGCCATCAAGACCCAAGAACAGGAAGTATACTCCTCAATCTTCACAAACAGATTTACGGGAATATCTTCAACAGAAGAGAAGGAGTAATTCTATATCAAAGGAACATGCTGAATGTGACTTCTATCCAAGAGTCATAATTCAGTGCAGATGTGAATCAACAGTTCAAGACCATGGTGATCATGAATGTGACTTCCAGCCAAGAGTCACAATGCAATGCAGATGTCAAAATAAATGACAGTCTGTCTTTAATAGGATTCAGTATGAACCTATGCCTGATGAAGATGAGTCTTTGTTTGCCTCTGTCAACATGACTTCTCGGGACACCGGGGGTAGAGTTGATAGTCCAGATGGAGTATATAGAAATACCAGAGCAAGAGTCCTGGCTTCTAGTCAAAGAAATTTGATCCCTGAAATTGATTCTGAATTTCTTGGAGAATCTAACTTCCCACCTCTTCCTACTGGGGGTAATTCTCCTATAGTTGACTTTGATACACGAAGCAATGATTCAGAGCATACAACATCTACTAGTTCATCAATAATCCCTCATACAGTCACAACTTACATGGTTGATGGGAATACTGATGAACCCTCTTCTTCCCTGACTCCTCAAGATCAAAGAATTGCTTCTTTGGAACAGCAAATGAAGTCTATGACTGACACAATGAAGTCGATGTATGAACTTATGACAGCTCAGTTGCAAAATCGACAGACTGTATCAGATGCCATACCAGTTGATACTGATATAAGTCCAGTACAAGTTCCTCCAGCAGTACAATCCAATACTCCTGGACCAGCTCAACCAAATCCTAGTCTCTCTGGAGCTGGGGGTAATGCTTACAATGCTGTTCCTCCTCCCAACTATTCTCTACAAGCCACAACTCCACAATCTTCGGGAGTTGTCTCTGAAGAATTGAAGAATCTCAAAACTCAATTCGAGGCATTCAAACAGAAGGATGGTTTACAAAGGTTAGGCATCAAGCAGCCTTATCCGATAGAATGGAAGCAAGTATCATATCCTCCTAAATACAAGCTCTCCAAGACGGTTACTACTATCTTGGGATTCAATCAAAGCCGAAGTGAGCCTTTGGGAAAGATTCATCTGAAGCTTCAGATAGGCGATTTCAGATCTAAAGTCACTTTCTATGTGATCGAGATCGCGGGATCCTATAATCTTCTTCTGGGGAGGCCCTTTCTTCATGAAAATAATGTGGTGCCCTCTACTCTTCATCAATGTTTTAAATACATTGATAGCAATGGAAGAGTACAAAAAGAAGTTGCTGATATAAATCCCTTCCATGGGATTGAAGCTTATTTCAATGATTCCCGAATGTACAAAGAATAGTATACAAGGATCATACAAGCTATGAAGAAAGAAGATGCACAAAGTGAGACTTTAATAATCCCTGTTAAAAGTCGAACTACTCAGCAATAATCTCCTAAACCCTCTGGAGAAGATTCTTTCATCATTCTAGTGAGTGGACGGATCTCTCCGTTACCTCAGTCATCGACTCAAAATACACTGATCATTCCTGTCAGTGGGCGTACTACAGTTCCTGTACCTTCACAAGATACTCTGCTAATTCCAGTTGGAGGGCGGACTACTCTTCCTACTCAAACTTCAAGGGAGCTCACCTCTTCTGAGCCATTTGTTATCGATCTTAATCGAAACAAAGCTTCTTCTTCTTCTCCCCCTTTAGTCATTGACTTGGCTAAAATCTCTAAGGCTCAGCCTTCTCCCAATATAAATATTGCTGCTTTTACATTTAATGAAAAGTCTCCACCTTTGCAGTACATTGATGTATGTAATTATGTTCATAGTTATTTACATCTGTTAGATGACTTGAACACAATAACCATAGGAGTTGTACAGACTGTTCATACAGATGTATCTCTAGAACCTGTACAATCTTCATACTTTCTAGTTTCCAGCAGAAAGCCAGGAGACATTCCAATATTCTTCTACAAAGGGCCTCAAAATCCTTCTGATCTTGAAGATGATGACAAAAATGATGATACTGGAAGATTACAACTACGTCGTTATAGTCAGCAATCTAGAGACATCATCAAAAATATGGGCTATGACTTCAGGACTGGCCTCAATAATGGAAAAGGAAGAAAAATACCTGTCCGGATTCCTCCTTTGAAATATAGAAGGACGAAATGCGGATTGCGTTATACTGCTCCTACTCCTTTCATCAATATTATTCATGAAGATCCTGAGTCTGACGAAGATAAGAGATCTGATTCTTCTAGTACTACTTCTTGGGATTCCGATACGAATATCGGTGACTTCTATTGCAACCTTCTGTCTTCCAATATGGTTTCCATTGACCATTCTGAAGAAAGTGATGAAGACGAAGAAGAGTTTGAAATCTCACCTGAATCAGAACAATGGGCCCAAAGATTAGATAATCAATGGGAGTTCCGCTTCGAGCAAAAAGAACCTCCGACTGAAGATAAACTTGTTCAAATAGATGTTGGTGAAGAGGGATCTCCCAAACCAATATTCATCAGTGAAAGTCTTTCAGAAACTGATAAGAAAGACATGATCAAACTCATTCGTGAATACATTGATGTCTTTGCTTGGAGTTATGAAGATATGCCAGGTCTTGATCCACAGATTGCAACTCACAAACTCAACATCTTGCCGAATGCTAAACCGGTCAAACAACAACAGCGACGATTTCGTCCAGACATCATGGATGCAATTGAAGCTGAAGTCAATAAACTCATTACCTCTGGGTTTATTGGAGAGGAACAACATCCCGATTGGGTGGCTAATATTGTTCCTGTTCTTAAAAGACTGGCAAGATCAGAGTATGCATAGACTTCCGCGATCTCAATGCGGCATGTCCTAAAGACGAATTCCCTCTACCAATCACTGATGTCATGGTTGATAATACCTGTGGATTTGAACGAATGTCATTCATGGACGGGTATTCTGGGTACAATCAGATCAAAATGTTTCCAGAAGACGAGAAGCACACTTCTTTCAGAATGCCGATTGGTACATACTGTTATACAGTTATGCCATTCGGTCTCAAGAATGCAGGAGCAACTTATCAACGAGCTATGAGCACTATATTCTGTGAACATTTACGAAAAACAGTCGAATGCTATGTTGATGATATTGCAGTCAAAAGTCGACAAAAGGAGGATCATATCCAAGATTTGAAGACTATATTTGATCTAATGCGTAAGCATCAATTAAAGATGAACCCTACTAAGTCCTTCTTAGGCGTCTCTAGTGGTAAATTTCTCGGCTTCGTCATTACCTCTAAAGGTATACACATGGATCCCGAGAAGATCAAAGCCATCCAAGAAATGCGTCCTCCACGCACCTTAAAAGAGCTACGAGGATTTCAAGGAAGAATCGCTTATATCAGGAGATTCATCTCTAATTTATCAGGACGCTGCAGACCATTCAACAAACTTATGAAGAAAGGTGTCTCTTTTGTCTGGAATGATGAATGTCAGAAAGCATTCGATGATATAAAACAATATCTGATGAGCCCTCCAGTATTGGTACCTCCCGTCTCAGGAATACCGTTCCTCCTCTATACTCGAGCAATGAGTCATTCATTGGGTGCATTACTCGCTCAAAAGAATCAAAATGGCCATGAACAAGCCATTTATTATCTCAGCCGCACTATGACCGGAGCTGAACCTCGATATTCACCGGTTGAAAAAGAATGTCTAGCCTTGATGTTTGCTGTCCAAAAGACACGTCATTATATCATTGGCCAGACTATTCATGTCATCTCCAAGATCAATCCTATACGGATCATGATGAAGAAACCCAGTGTTTTGAATTCTCGATTGGCTAACTGGGGAATCCTACTTGCTCAGTATGACATGCACTATATTCCTCAGAAATCAGTCAAAGGACAAGCTTTAGCTGATTTTCTGGCTGCTCACTCAATTCCAGAAAATTCAAAACTCTATGATGAAATCCCAGATGAAGTCCTAGATTCAAATCAAATTGCTGAAGAAGATCCTACTTGGCGTCTATTCTTTGATGGAGCATCAAGAATTGGTCCTAATGGCGATATTGTCGCTGGAGTTGGAATTGTTCTTGTATCGCCAGAAGGTCTTGCCATCCAAAGAGCTTATTCTCTCGATCAGCCGTGTTCAAACAATGTAGCTGAGTACAACGCATTATTTATTGGTCTTCAACTCGCTAAACATCTGAATATTCAATATTTGGAGGCGTATGGAGACTCTAAACTTATTGTCAATCAGATCAGGGGTACTTATGAAGTTCGCCATCAAGATCTGGTTCCTTATCATAAAACAGCCATATCTATGGCCTCATCATTTAAGAAATTCTTCATTGAACATGTTAGGCGAGCATGTAACACAGAAGCTGATGTCCTTGCTAATCTTGCAGCGGTGCTGGCTATCCCAATCAGACGGCAACAGATGATTGTTGTTCGTAATCGAGAGTTATTTCATCTTAAAAATAACCTGACTCTAGGACTTCCAGTTGACATTGAAGAATCAACATCTCATGACGTCAACACAACAAGAGGATTTGGATTCAGTCGTAAATCGATGTCATCTTCATCCGATTCCAGCATGGAATTCATCTTCAGTAACTCGACTGAGAATCAGAATACGGATAAAGATTGGAGACTTCCTTTCTTAGATCTCGTATTATATGATATTCTTCCGGATGATCCGAGTGAGGCAACATCTATCAGACGACGATCACTCAGATTCTATTTCAATCATACAACAAAGACCTTATATCGTCGAGCTTATGATGGTTTACTCCTTCGGTGCATTGCCGGTGATGAAGCCCAACAAGTTATTCGTGAAGCACATGATGGAATTTGTGGAGCGCATCAACCTGGGCCAAAACTTCAAGACCGTATTCGACGGATGGGTTATTATTGGCCAACTATGGTATCAGATGCCATTGAATATGCAAGGAAATACAAAGCTTGCCAAATCCATGCGGATTTTATACATCAACCTTCGGAATTTCTACATCCGACGGCAGCATCATGGCCCTTCGAAGCTTGGGGCATGGACATTGTCGGCCCGATCAATCCACCGTCATCTAAAGGTCATCGGTTCATTCTCGCAATAACCGATTACTTCTCCAAATGGGCCGAAGCCATTCCTTTATCTGAAGTTAAGACGTCTAATGTCATCAGCTTTATTAAGCACCACGTCATCTACAGATTTGGTGTTCCTCGACGCATTGTTCATGATAACGGACCACAGTTCGTCAGCCAGAAATTTACTCGATTCTGTGACGATCACCGGATCAATAATGTGGCTTCTACCGCATATAATCCAGCAGCTAACGGATTGGCAGAAGCTTTCAACAAGACTATCATCAAACTCCTAAAGAAGTTTGTCTCCACTAACAAACGTAATTGGAGTGACAAGCTCGGGGAATGCTTGTGGGCTTATCGCACTACAGTCCGTAATGCTACTAAGTGTACACCTTTCTCTCGGGTGTACGGATCTGAGGTTGTTCTCCCATTAGAGATTCAAATTCCTTCTTTAAGGATAACAATCGCTAATGAACTCACTGTTGAAAATAATGATCGTCTTCGACTTCAAGAATTGGAGGCTCTGGATGAAAAGCGGTTATCTGCTCAACAGAATATTGAATTCTATCAAGCTAGAATTTCAAGGGCTTTTAACAAGAAAGTCAGAATTCGAACATTTCAGAAAGGAGAACTTGTGCTTACTGTCAGACGCCCGATGACTATGACACACATGAGTAAGGACAAGTTTGATGCAAAATGGGAAGGTCCATTCATTGTCAATAAGGTCTTTTCTAATGGGGCTTATCAACTCACTACTCTAGATGGTAAAGCCACTATGATGCCCATCAACGGCAAATTCTTGAAGAAGTACTACGTTTAATATTTCTATCAAGATTGTCCTCCCATCATTCTCCAGCTGTTTCATTGTTCTTTCCGAAGAATCATTCTGATATCTATTATCCCCAGTGGAGATAGGTATTCTACTTTGTATCGTTTTCTCAACAAATTTGATATCCAAAAAATCATGTCCATATTACCTCTGAATTTTCTATCTCAAATATCATATTTATGAAAATGATATTTAGTCTTTCTGGTTTCTGAGTCAAAAGATCAATGAATAAAGGCAAAAATATAAAGTGGGAAGGATATATCGTAAACAAAGTTTCCTTAAACGGAATTTATTTGAGACAAATTCTTCAAGAAAAAGAGTACATCATCATGGAAGATCACTGTAATCCCTTTCATATTTGGGACGAGGACCACATACATAATCAGCAAAAGAATTGAGTACATCTTTTCCTGATCGCACCAAGAATTGACAGGCAGCCAGCCTCATTGCTTCTTCTTCTTCGGTTTCTTCTGGTTCGACCAGGAAGTCCAGGATATCTTTCGGCGGCTTGGGAGTAGACGAGCTTTCGCCCATTTCCTTCTTCTGCGGAGGTGGATGTTCTTTAACACCTTCAGTAGCTTCGGGGGCGACTTCAGCCTTCTTTATATTCTCTTCAGAAGACATTGTGGATAAAATGCGATCCTTCTATTCAAATATATGCTCTATTTATAGGCATATGGTTACAAGGATCGAAGGGACGTATTCTTTCCCGATATTCAGTTCATCCATCTATTTAAAGGGTCAAGTGCAGGTCTATTCTTGGAAAAGATCCGCATAAATAGCGCTCGTAAATTGTGGAATGAGTGTCACGTGTACTTCGGGAGACAGTGCAACATTGGAAACAGTCAAAATGTGCTAATTAATATTCTTCATTAAAAGGCACGCAGATCAAACACAAAAGTTGTACTTCATTCTTTAAACAGGCACTGATGGCCTTACAAAAAGACAAAACAGAAAAGTGCAACAAAAGCATAGAAAGTTACGCTCTATTTTCCAGAGCGGCTAAATTTGATGCCTAACTCCTCTACGCTCTTAACTCCCAGGCGATGCAACAGAGTCTCGAGCATTTCACGCTTCTCCATAAGGCTCCGCCTATCAGAAGAAGACGAGCCATCCAATCCAAAGTAGCTCAAGAGATTCTTGGCTAACTGCGTGGAGTCGTCCTTGAGCTCGATGACGACAGGTTCGAGTTCTTTGCCCCCAAAAGTGGGGTCACCATGGGAACAAAAGTCCAACTTGCGTGCTTCCTCTTCGGCTGCTTCCTTTGGGGTCATATTTTCGAGAGATGAATGTCAAAACTGAGAATCTCTTCCTGTTTATATAACAGATCTCGTCGACAGTTCATATTCCACCATAAATTGGACGCAATCAGTCTCGGAGAAGAAGAGTCATTATGACATTTAATAAGTTCATTTGATATTTTCAAAGAACTTTGAAGTCTTTTCGACTTCCGAAAAAATTTTGGAGTCATCTCAGCGTGACTTTAACTCATTTCATCATCTCTATTTCAAAGTATTTCAAAAATATTTTATCATTTTTCGAAAACTTTGAAGGGGGTTTTGTAGGCCTCAAAAATGAAGTCACGCTGAGTTGATCAGAACAAGTCACGCAGAGTGATCCAAGAAGCAGCACAAAAGATACGCTAAGTTCTGTCTGGCCATTTCCTTTAGAAGTCACGCAGAGACAGCTCAGCCATACGTCAGAATCATAATGACTGACAACACAACAGTCGAGAAATGTCTCCTCGTATGCCACGTATGCACAGAACTCGAGAGATCACAGCCATCTTTTGCAATCTTCCTTAGCAAGACTCACTCTTCACCAAGTTGGCGTGACTTTGGGTCTTATCTTCATTTAATGCGGCTGACAATATAATTAATGTCAGAGATTTTGTGTCAGACGAAGCGTGCCAAATCAAGACAGCTGGCGGTTTGCGTGGATTCTGAATCTTCTCCTTCCTCAAAACATTGCATGACTTTTGAGTTATTCTTCTCAAAGCCTGCGTGAATTCTGAAGTATTCTTCTTCAAAGCTTGCGTGGATTTCGCCTTCAACGAGTCTACGTCAACGAATCTGCGTAGATTTTTGCCTTCAGCAAGTCAGCGTGGATTTCATTTCAACTGGAGTACGTGGCAGCCATGCCACCGATCTCTCTCTCGCGTGCCCAGTAACTTGCACACGACCCATGCACTGATGCCATGTGTCCAACAGTTACGGGCCACGTCCAGTAACTACTCATTAACCCTGCGCGTATTTAGAGTCTGCGTGACTTTTCAAGTGCACCAGTGGTGAGGTAGTTATCTTTTCAGTTACTGTTTTGACTTTATAAATAGAGTTCTTTTTCTCATTCATTGTACAGATACATTGATATCTACTGTCAAAATTTTGAGAGCTTTTCTTCTTCGCATAGTCCAAGGGATAAAGCGATCGTCTTCTAGATCAGATTCCTACAGTTGTAATTTTCCCAGAAACACAACAAATAAAGAGAATTTCTTTATAGAAAACAGCAGGCTCGTAATAGTACAACTAACTAAAGTACTATCACGAGTTCGCAATCTTTTGCGAAGACGGACCTGCATGGGCCACCACAAAAACTTGTCACGACCCGCACCCGTTTTTTTTTTAAAACAGATACGAGACGTGTCCAAGCCAGCCTACGCCGCAGTGTCGGCGGTAGAACGCTGTCACGGCCATGAAGATCAAAATCACAAACAATGCTCATTCACAACATTAATTTAATTTACAAAGATCACAAGTTTTACATTTGTAGAAAAATATAAACTTGTACAAATATGGAAAGACTACAATTCATCTATCTAGCTAGTTTCTAGGCCTTTATCTACAAGTATTTCCGTCACTCCCCAAGCTAAGTGAATCCACGGCTAACCTAAAAATGTTGGTTTCCAGTCAGGAATGGAACGGGCACAATTCACTGAATGCAATTTCAAATAAAGAAGATGACTATAAAACAAAGGTTAGACATCAATTATGAGTTTTGAAAATAAACAGAAAATACAATAAACCAATAGTAAATAAATAGACACAACAGACTTTCTCCAACTGCTAGAAGTACCTTTGATATGTGATCGGTCTCGGGACAATTATGCGACACTGTCTACACTGTCTAAAGTTACACTGTCTACACTGTCTAAGTTACACTTTCTACACTGTCTAAGTTACACTGTCTACACTGTCTAAGTTACACTGTCTACATTGTATAAAGCTACACTGTCTACAGAAAATATTGCAATAAAGAAACACTGTCTACAAAATAATAATCACGATCTACACAATTTAAATGCAGTAATAATCATGGTCTACACTGTCTACTTTGCAATAAATAAATCACTGTCTACACTGTCTACAAGAAATAAATAGATCACTGTCTACACTATCTACAAGAAATAATGAATCACTGTCTACACTGTCTACACTGTCTAAGGTCAGATCACACATCGTTGGTACTTCCCATTCGCGACTCAACAATTTTAATAAAAAATAATCACATAACCAATGGCCAATCAATAAAATATAGTGAAAATCAATATCGAAATGCAGACAATAAACTGTACTCGCCTGTTGTCCTGTGCTGGTGAAACCGATGATCCAAATCACTCAAAATGCCACAATAGTCAAAACCCGTACAACAGTCCCCGAAATCTGAAATAGACAATACCAATGATCTCAAAATAGTCCAATTAGCTAGGATTGCCTGTCCTTAAGTCCAATTCTGGATACAGGAGCAAAACGGTAATTTCGGACCAAAACGATATCCGCCGTTGGACCCGCTTTGTACCGAAAAGCGTGCCAGAGCCAACGGTCTCTAAAGTCGTCAAACTACATGTCTACGGATCCAGTTTTCCGATATAAACCCAACCGTATGTCCAAAGTTGGATTCCGGCGGGCCGTGCACAAAATCGCCCGTTGAGTGGGACCGTGGGGCCCGCAAAACGTCGATTTTATCAACGGTCTCAGAATTGGACCAAACTTGGCGTACAGGACCAGAAAAATGATACGGTTCTGTTGGCGCAAGTTTCGTCTCGATCTGACAAGCGTGCACAAAGTAATTGGAGAATTTGTAACGTGTACGATACGGTAAATTTCGGCGGATACGCACCAAATTCGTCGCGCACACGCGACCAATTTGAATTCCGTCAAAGCCCACACGACCACGAAACCGTTACGCAGCTTTCGATGCTTTCGGTTCGCGACCACGTCGCCCGGTTTGGCGGGACGCACGTCGTGTGGAACAATTTTCTAGTTTTTCAAACAGGTTTTTGGTCAACTTCGGGATTCGATTTCTCGATACATAGTTGACGAAATCGAATTCCGCAAAAAGGGATTCGAAGCCCTATAGGTTGTCAACAATTTCCTTCAAATAGATTTCTAAATTTCATAACAGATTGATCAGGAATTGCCTTCAATATGGGATGTTGGACTGTTATACGTCCTGTTTCGGGACAGGATTTTTCCCGAACTTCGGTTCGATTTACCGGACAACCTAGGGCTTTCTATTAAAAACTAATTGAAGGGATATTTAGTCCTATAGGTTGTCTCCATACCTGTGCAATCGATTCGCAAAACGATGAATTGTTGTGTCCAGAAATCGGCCACGAACAGGACTCTTCCGCTGTTGTCGCTGCTGTCCTGTTCCTCTTCCAGGCTGCGCGCGGCTTTTCTCCGTCCGCCGCCGGCCGTCGGCCAACCCCCGGCCAGCCTACGGCGGCGCGCGCGCAGGGGAGGGGCGCGCGCGTGGGTGTGGCGTCGAGGAATCCTAGGTTTAGGTTTTCTTCTTTGGACTATTCTGTCGAATATATATACGCGAGTAAAACCCACAGGGTCGGGTTCGAGTACCCAGTGTTCGGGTTTGGAAATTACAAGGGTGGGTTGCTATTTTGCTCGAACAGAGCTGAGCCCATATCGGGCTGGATTTGTGTGTTACACAGCACAGCGACTTGTGCTGTGCTTTGGCCGAGTAGAAAACTCGGGTGGGCCACTATGGGCTGGGCTCGGGATAGTTAAGGCTTGGGATTTTCTGTTGTCTCTTATTCCTTTTCCTTTTTTCTTTTTCTCTTTCTTTTATAAACTTCATTATATATATATATATATATATATATATATATATATATATGTATATATATATATAATCACACATAAAATAACAAATAAAAATTCATGTACCTTAAATAAATATTAAAAAGAATCCTAAATGCAATCTTAGTAATATTCCTCTACCTACCATATATATATATATATATATATATATATATATATATATATATATGGCTTAATTGCACTTTGCTACCCTCAACTATTCCGCATTTTCAACTTGATACCATAAACTTTTTTTCGTAACAAATTGGTACCTCAACTATTATTTTTTTTCAACTTGATACCTAATTTTTCAAAAATTTCGAAAATGCCCTTCCCTCTTCCTTCCCTCCACCCCCTTCCCCACTCCGGCCACCCCCCCTGCTAGCTCTGGCCGCCCCACCCCCCCCCCCCTGCTAGCTCCGCCCCCCCCCCCCCCCCCCCCCCGCCCCCACCCCCCCTGCTACCTTCGGCCACCCCCTGCCCCGCCTCCCGCCCCGCCCTCCCTCCCCAGCCCCCCTCCTCCCGTGCTGCCGCGGCCTAGGGGAGAGGCGGGAGCGGACGGGCGGCCGGAGTGAGCAAGGGGGGGGGTGGGGGGGGGGCGGAGCTAGCAGGGGGGGCGGCCGGATGTGAGCAGGGGGGGCGGCCGGAGCGTGCAGGGGGGGAGGGTTAGGGGTAGGGGTAGGGGCATTTTAGTCCAAAATAACATCTGGGTACCAAATTGTTACAAAAAATAGTTTAGGGTACAAAGTTGAAAAATGGTAATAGTTGAGGGTAGCAAAGTGCAATTAAGCATATATATATATATATATATATATATATATATATATATATATATATATATATATATATATATATATATATATATATATATATATACACACACACACAAAATATGTGTACCCTTATGTTCTTATATATACCTATATAGTAATTTCCATAAATCTAAATAACCTCAATAATATTTAATTAATGAAATAAAGAAGGTATTTCTAAATTTTCGGGAAGGGGAGTTACAATAAAACTGTTCTAAACATGGTAGTGACTGAAAGTAATACAACATGTGAAGGTTTAACTTGCTACCCCAAGGATCAACATTTAACATGGTTGGATTCGCAGTTCAATGTTGTAACAGTATGTAAAGTTTGTAGAAGTACTTGCCTTTAGCAAAGCAAAGCAGCGATAAAAATGCTATAGATGCCTGGTGACTCGTTACTGTAGAAATAAATACATAAAATTAGTTTTTATACTAAGTTAAACACTACGACACTAGTGGTGCGACACGACTTTCTGATTGGACACATAGCAAAATGGTGACTTTAGCATAAGAGACCAATGTGGAATGACACAATACTCAAACTAACTTTCTATCGTCGTTACACTAGTGCGGGGTAAGGTTCAATACGACTAAACGCAAAACAATACAAAAAGTTGCAAGTCGTAATTATCCAATAATTAAATCAACTGTACACTATGTTTCAATAATTTTTGAGATAGACAAAAAGCTCCATTTTATATAAAATAAAGTACCAAAATTATCCTTGTTAATTATAGAAATTTATACTAATTTTTTTGGAATTTATAAACCCTCATAAATATTTATTAAAAATCAGCAAACATAAATATACTGAAAATAGTTCTGTTTTCCTATTTTATAAAATAACACCAGCATTAATAAATGCTGGAAAAATTATAATAATTGTCTAAATTAACAGAGTATTCAAATATAATTTTTTCCAGATTTTTAAAGCATTTAAATATATATAAAAATTCAAAACCAGCAAGCAAAAGTTTCTGGAAATAATTAATTAATTATTTACTATTTTTGTCCATGTATTCGAATTGAACGAAGTCCAGATACAGGACCCAGAGCCATGAATCAAGTCCAATATGACTTGTACAGACTCTGAATGTATTAGACACAACTGGACCCAAAAAATCCATGCTAGATTTGGACATCAATTGGCATAACAAAAAAAGACAGGAATTAAAATAATAATAATATATTTTAAAGTGGTAAAAATACTAGTCACAAAATATATAATAAAATAATCTTGTAAATTTACATAATAATTTTAATAAGGTAGAATTTGAAATACTATATAAA
>JANAVB010040817.1:11616823-11781994 GCA_029216955.1 Iris pallida | reverse complement strand
GGGGTTCGAACTCGGCCCAGAGGGGGGTCGAGTTCTTGGGCTCAGTCGGTCTGGCCAGGGGGACAGCCCGAGCTGTGTGTTAGGGGTTAGGGCTTGGGTTAGATTTATTAGGTTTAGGTGAATGGGTTTTAAACCCGATAAAACAAATCTGAACCCGTTATTTAATTCGAATTTTATTCTCGTATCCTTGTGTCCTGACAGTTAGGGGCACGAGTCTTGTATCAGTACCAAGCACGACATGCACGAGTCCTAAAATGCGTGTTCGAGCATAGGGTTGGGGTTCTTGTGTCTAGCGAACCACGTGTGTCGATTTGAGACACGTACACAGTTTAGGGTGTACTCACATGTCCGGCGAACTGGGGGGTTGTCGAGTGTGCTGACGACGGCTAGGGGTGTCGGGGCGTGGCGCTTAGGTGGCGGGGTCCAGCTCGGCGTGGCACATCGAGTGGTGGTGGTTGGGGGCGGTGTAGACGGCTGGAGAGGTGGCGATGTGGGTCGCCGGAGCTAGGGTTAGGGTTAGGGTCTTCGTCGGAGAAGAAAGGGTCGGGGTGGTCGTGGGTGAACTAGGATTAGGGCTTAGGATTTGGGGGTTATTTATAAGGGAATAGGACGTCGGTTGGGGCTGTGGGCTGGCCGAAATTAGCGGGGAAGTCGGTGGTCGGTCGTCAGCAGCTGGCGGTCGTCGAGAGCAGTTGGGAGGAGAGAGAGAGAGAGAGAACGTGGGGGAGGGTAGGTAGGTTAGCAGCAAGGTCCCTGTAGTTTAGGATTTTGCAGTATAGTCCCTCCCCTAAATAAATGCAAAAATGAATTTGCATAACCTAATTAAAACAATTGACATAATTGCAATCTGATATAAAAATAATTTAAAATATTACAAAACGATATTAAAATATTTTAATTAATTACAAAATGATATATTTTAACTTAAAAACTATTTAAAAATTATTTAAAAATTCTAGAAAAATTCCTAAAAATTATAATAAATTATTTTAAAGCTAAACATGTCATTAGCAACTAATTAATACTAATTAAATTAATTTTGAAAAATAGGGACTGACAAGTCTTCCCTTCTTGAAAAAATTTTGTCCTCGAAATTCACAAGGATTGAAGACCCTACAATTTTCTAACATAACAAGCAATGCAACAAATGACTAAGGCTACGATCGAAACTAACCTCTAAGGTATCAAGCAGGAACGGGTGGTTCCCTCACAGCGGTTGGGTCGAACAAGTAAGGATATCTCTCCCTCATGTCCGACTCCCTCTCCCAAGTAGATTCACCCGGAGAGTGACGGCTCCAAGCTACTCGTACCAAGGGTATAACTTTGTTCCTCAGCCTCTTCTTCCTCCTGTCCAATATCTCTACTGGCTGCTCAGTAACTGCAAGGCTCGGTCCGATCTCCAACTCTGAATGATCTAGCACATGGCTGGGGTCCGAAACATATCTCCTCAGCTGAGACACATGAAAGACGTCGTGAACTCCTGCTAGATTGGGTGGAAGTGCAACCCTGTAAACTACCTCTCCGATCCTGCCAAGTATCTCAAACGGCCCGATGTATCTGGGGCTCAGCTTCCCTTCTCGACTGAACCGGATCGTCCCTCTAGTAGGTGATATCTTCACTAGCACCATATCACCGTCAGCGAACTCCATCGGTCTGCGACTAGCATCGACCCAGTTTTTCTGTCTGTCCTGAGCTACTCTGAGCCTGTCTCTGATCATTCTGACCTTCTCTGCGTGATCATCTTTGGCCCAAGCATAACTCTGTCCCCAATATCGTCCCAAAAGAGCGGTGTACGGCATCGTCGTCCATATAGTGCCTCGAAAAGAGACATACCGATGCTGGCTTGGTAGCTGTTGTTGTATGAAAACTCTACTAAGTGCAGATGGCTCTCCCATGATCCGCCAAAGTCCAGCACACAAGTCCTCAGCATGTCCTCCAGCATCTGTATCGTCCTCTCGGACTGCCCATCTGTCTGCGGGTGGTACACCGTGCTGAACTTGAGCCGACTGCCCAACTCCTCCTGCAAGCTCCTCCAGTAGTGGGACGTAAACCTGCTGTCTCTGTCCGACACGATGCTCACTGGTACTCCGTGTAAGCGAACTATCTGCTGCATGTATAGTTCTGCCAACTTTTTGGTGGAAAGCCCCACCTTGAAGGGTATGAAGTGCGCACACTTCGTCAGCCTGTCCACGATGACCCAAATGGCATCCTTTCCTCCTTGGGAACGAGAAAGCCCTGGGATGAAGTCCATCACAATGTGTTCCCACTTCCAATCGAGAATGGATAACGGCTGTAACAGACCAGCTGGCCTCTGGCGCACCGCCTTGACCTGCTGGCAAACTAGGCATCTCGAAATGAAATATGATACATCTCTCTTCATCCCGTGCCACCAAAGATGTTTCCGTAAGTCACGGTACATCTTGTTAGCACCAGGGTGAATAGAATATCTCGATCGGTGCGCCTCCTGCAAGACTGCCTCTATCTGCTCTCCTTTTGGCACGCACAATCGGCTGCCATGCCTCAAGGATCCATCCTCTGCTACGGTAAAGTCATCCAGCAATCCAGCTAAAGCCTGGGCTCAAAATCTGTGAAGGCTCTTATCTGTAGACTGTGCCTTCCTGATCTGCTCCATCAAACCTGACTGAATGCCAAGTGCCATCATCTGTATCACTGATCCTGGCCGAACTATCTCGATACCAAGCTTCTCCAGATCTTTCCGTAAATGCCGATCTATCATCAGATACCATGTCATCGGATGCCTGCTCAGTGCATCCGCCACCACATTTGCCTTTCCGGGGTGATACTGTAAATCGATGTCGAAGTCCTTCATCAACTCCAACCATCGTCTTTGCCTCATGTTTAGCTCTTTCTGCGTGAACACATACTTCAAGCTCTTGTGGTCAGTAAAGATTATCACACGCTCTCCTTATAAGTAATGTTTCCATAACTTGAGTGCAAAGATCACCGCAGCTAACTCTAGGTCATGGATAGGATAGTTTCGTTCATGAGTCCGTAATTGCCTAGATGCATAAGCAATCAATTTTCCATGCTGCTATAGGACACATCCAAGCCCCTTTCCCGAAACATCACTGTATATGATGAAACCTCCAGATCCTGAAGGTAATGTCAGAACTGGAGCGTTCGTCAGCCTCCTCTTCAGCTCCTCAAACGCTGCCTGGAAGTCCTCTGACCAAATGTACTATACGTCCTTCCGCGCCAGCTTCGTCATGGGTTCAGCTATCCTAGCAAAGTTCTGGACGAACTTCCTATAATAGCCGGCTAAACCCAGAAAGCTCCTGATCTCTGAAACTGACGTCGGAGCCTTCCATGTCTCAACTGCAGCAATCTTCCTGGGATCCACAGAGATTTCCTTTCTAGTAACTACATGGCCGAAAAACTCCACTCGGTCTAAAAAGAACTCGCACTTTGACAATTTGGCATACAATCTCTCCTGCCTCAGAATTCCCAAACTATTCGCAAGTGCTCTGCGTGCTCCTCCGACGTCTTCGAGTATATCAGGATGTCGTCGATGAACACTACGACGAAGTTATCCAAATACTGGTGAAATGTCTTATTCATCAAATTCATAAAGACAGCTGGCGCATTTGTGAGACCAAATGGCATCACCAGAAACTCGTACTGCCCATACTTCGTGTTGAACGCCGTCTTCTGGATGTCTGCTGCCCTGACCGTCACCTGGTGGTACCCGAATCTCAAATCTATCCTGGAAAATACTTTCGTCCCACTCAACTGGTCGAACAAATCATCTATCCTGGGCAGAAGATATTTGTTCTTAATGGTGATGGCATTCAACGCCCGGTAGTCAATACACAACCGAACTGTACCATCCTTCTTAGGCACAAAGAGCACTGGCGCTACCCATGGAGAAGCACTAGATCGAATGAAACCCTTTTTTAATAGGTCATCAATCTGCTCCTTCATCTCTACGGCCTCCTTGGGGTTCACTCTATAGCAAGCCCGGGATACTGGTGATGAACCCGGTACTAAATCTATAGTGAACTCCACATCTCTGTCAGGCAAAAGTCCTAGAAGATCCTCTGGGAATACATCCATATGCTCTCTAATGATAGGGTGTGGCGGTACAATCTCCCCAACTGTCGTACAACAGTTCGGCTCTAGGCTGATCTCCGGCCCTGTCCTCCTGACACTGAATGGTGTCGTGCCTGGGGGACTGAACAGAATACTACCCTCATGACAGTCTATAGCTGCATGGGCATAGCTAAGCCAGTCCATCCCTAATATGATATCATAACCGGAGAGTGGCATCACAAAGAATCATCCCCTAAACTCTCTCCCGGCTATAGTAATAGAGCATCTATAGATGGCTCTAATGGGCACTGGTCCTCCTTCCGTCATTACTCTACTCATCTCCTCGGTAGGTGTAGCTACTAAATGGTGTTTATGTATAAACTCTAATGACAGGAAGCTATGAGATGCACCAGAATCAAACAAGCATAGAGCTAGAAAAGTATGCAAATAAATATGACCTGTGATGACGTCAGCCAAATAATCTGGCTTTGAAACCTGCTCCGGCTATGGCTCAAGAGCTAGACTATAAGCCTTCCTCTGGGGTCCCTTCTGCTGCTGCAGATGTTGCCCAAACCTCTGCTGCTGAGTCGGGAGTGACCCTCTAGGTCCCTTGGCTGCTGGGCAGTCCCGAATCTGATGTGTGGCAGACCCACAAACTAGGCACTGCCCTAACCTCTTCCTGCAGATGGCGAAGTCATGCCCTGGCCTTCTACAGAAAGAACACATAGCCCCCTTCTGCTGCTGCCGGGGTCCCGGGGCTCTAACTGGCGGGGTTGGGTGATGTGGTGTAGGGGGACGGTATGTCTGCTGGTGAGGCATTGGTGCTCTCTGCTGGAAAGCCTGACGCTTGGACGGTCCCTCGAGGTGTACAGAAGCCGGCCTCTTGCAAAACTGAAGACGCTCCTCTATGCTCCGGGCCAACTCTAGGCTCTGGTAGTAGTCAGTCGTACCGTTCGCCACTATAAGAATACCAATGTCTGGAACTAGACCATGGCAAAACCTATACGTCATCTCCTCTGGGTCTGCAACCAGACTAGGAGCGAAATGGCTCAGGCGACTAAACTCTGCCGCATACTCATCGACAGAACGGTTCCCCTGCTGGATGTTCTGGAATCGTAGCCCTATGGCTACCCTAGCGGTGGTCGAGAAGAATTTCTTCTTGAACTGGGTCTTGAACTGATCCCAAGTGGCCCTCCCTCTCGCGAATAGCGGCTCATTCCGGAACCAAACTCCTGCCAAGTCTATCAGCAGAAATCCCGCTGCCTCGACCTGGAGGTCATTCGGCAACCTAGCTCCAAGGAGCTTCCTCTCTACTGAGTCTAGCCAGTCATCTGCTACAACTATGCCCTCAGTCCCTAAGAACTCCTTGGGGTTCAGACCCATGAAGTCCTTGATTGTCCCTGTTCTCTGCCGTGGCTCTACAGGGGGTGGAACCACGTTACATTCCTCAGAACACTCCATGCTCTGGCGAAGTAGGGTAGTCTGCTCCTGATGGGTTGTTAGGAACCCCTGGATCAGAGTGAGCAGTTGGTTCCCATCGAGTGTGACGGAAGCCTGGGTAGGTATAGTGATAGGTGGTGGTGGGAGTATCAGGTCCTGCTGGGACTGTGATGTGGAAGGTGGTGGAGGCATCTGGTTTTGTGGATTTGTGGAGTGGAGGAATATGGTAGATGGAGGTGGAGGTGTATCAGTCAACTGGTCAGCTGACTGGATGGGGAGTGTGCCATTCTCAGGTGTGACATACTGGGATGAACGAGTAAGCACCATCTAAGAATAAAAAGGACTTATAAGGACTCTTTAAAGTAAACAATCATAGACAAGAAAATCTAATTATAATAGCAAGCATATGATACGTTTCCTATGTTGCAATCCTAGTATTCCTCTAGGTGTTCTAAGCGTCATTCCAAATGTTGTCTAATTACCTTAAATTCCTAATTTTAGGCAAGCTTGGTACAATAATGTAACCAAACAATTTAGTCAGGACCTGTATGGGCCACCACTAAAAACATGTCACGACCCGCTACCCAAATTGTTGGGCCGGGCCGAGTCATGTCCAGCCTACGCTTGAGATAAGCGCAGTAAGCTATTCTAGAGCTAACCAGATAAGACTAAATGTGCTAACAGTTCTATAAGTAAAGAAGAGTCATAAATGCACCAAACACAAAAGTCATCTCATATAATAATAAGTCCAAATACAAGTCTGAAATGTAAAACTGGATACAGGTCCAGTTACAAAATACATAGTCTAATACATGACTATACTAAATATCCCGAGCAACTACACAAACTAGACGAGGTTCCCCGCAGGTACATCCTCGTAAGACAAAGCCTGGTCCTCGGCAGTAACTCCATAATATGAGTCACAGAGCAACACCTCCTCGGTAAGAATACCTACAACGTTATCCTGTCAGGACGGAAGCAAGTACTAATTCTAGCAAACTAAATATACGAAATATGAAATGAACAGGAATGTAATAAACTGGAATCATGGCATATCATAATCTATCATGGCAAGGACACATATGTCATAGAGACAGATGTATATGTAATGTTTAAAACTGTAGCAGGTACGTGATCGTCAATAGGTGTACAATATACTGTGGCACAATGTAAATAAAATGTACATATGTACAAGTGTACAGGTATAGGTGTACCTCCGTACAGAAATGCTGGATAATGGCCTACGGTGCAGTATCATATAGAATAAAATTTTGCTCGGTACGAATAAGGGGGTATGATCACGTACGCTACTAACAGTTTTCCCATACCCAGATTCTAATCATGTGAGAGATATAAAACTGCGCACAAAATTTTATTTTTTTCGTAATTGCTTGACGAGTGCGAATATGTGCGAGCGTACATATTTTTTTTAGGAAAAACATTTTCGTATTTTTTTATAGTTTTAAAATATATATAATAAGTATTTTAGTTATCATTCCAAAATTTTAAATTTGTTATTTTATTTATAAAGTCTTTTATTTACAAAGTTACAATAATAAATATGATTATTATAAAATGGTATATTAGAAAAGCAAGTTTTATATTTTAAAATTATTTAGCAGTATATATATGTAATTTTCGAAATTAATTAATAGCATATTTTAATAGATGTGAAAAAGATATTTTTAATCTTGTTTAATTTAATAGTTTATTAATTTGGATAATTTAAATTGGGAAAGGTTTTGTTTTAAATACACTTTAAAATATAGGAGATATCCATATTTGATTTGGATTCGTTCCAATTATTGTTTAAACCATTTAAATTAATATTGAATTTATCTAATGGGGATTTAAACAATCCCAATCTTTATCCTAATGGGAATTCCCACGTCCTATAAATAGACGGGTACTCCTCCATAAATTTTATAATTTTTCTACAATCCGATTTCCACACCACAATCTCATCGTGCATCGTGTCTGTGACGACCAAATCTTATTCCAGTTATATACAATCATCCATCCCGTGTCGGGACACACCCCCGACACGACACACCGATATCATCGAACATTCAAACCTATACCTATGTCCTCCATGTCCGCAGCAGCCATCCCGAATTCCGCCATCATCGCCACCACCAACAGAACCCCGTCGCCTGATCCCGGCCAACTCCCGTCTATCACCTTCACCATCACCACCACTCCCGTCCTCGCCAAGCCTTCCTGGCTGATTCCACCACCATCCCCGTCACCCGACGGCCACCATCACAAACCACCGCCACAGCCTACACCACTCGGCCACCAGAACAACCTCCGTCACCATCGCCGTGGTCAGCCTCCCAACAACCAGCCGCCTGCCGCTCACCGGCGTAACCCCCATCCTTGGCCCCAAGGCCGGCAAACCCCCAAAACCACCACCGCCCGACTATCCCAGCCACCAAAATTATACCATCATCCCCGAAGAAGAAGAAGATGGGAAGACCCTAACCTGTCGCCGTCGACGATCCCTAGCCGACGTCGTCCACCGCGGCCTCCGGACAGCGCGTCCCCGGTGCCCCCATTCGCCCACCTGAGGGAAGCCTCGTGTGCCGCACCCTTGGACGCCGGTGATCCACCTCCTTCGCCGCTCCGCTCCAGTCCCGGCGCCCGTCGTGCGCGCCACCGCACGCAGGACCACCGGCGCCCAGAGCTCCGCCCGGTGGTGAACTACTCGTCGCGCCGCCTCCGTGCGCTGCCACGACGCCGGATTTCCTCCGCCCTTCTGTGCACCTTCCGTCGGCCTGCGACCGCCGCGCCCGAGCGCGCAGCTCCGAACGCGCCGTCGCGGTCTCGATCACCCCTGCCGACGCGAGCGTCGCCTGCAGCGATCATCAGTCCGTCGTCGATTCCCCAGCGCCCCGCCGACGTCAGCTCCGGAGCTCCTCCCGCGCCCCCTCTCTCCTCTCCGGCACCGAAGTCACCGTCGAACCCAATCGGTGAGAAACCCTCTCCTTCCTCTCTCACTTTCCCCTCTTTAATTTCTTTGCTCCCTCTCTCTTCTCTGTAGGCTTTGGGGGGGAAGAGTATATAAGTTATTATTATTATTATTATCATTATTATTATTATCATTATCATTTTTATCATTTTTATTATTATTGTTATTATTATCATTATTATTATAATCATCATCATTTATTGTTAATATAATTGTTATTATTATTTTTAGTTTATTTATTATTAGAAATAATATTTTATTTATAAATTATGAGTATTATTATTATTTAAAATACTAGTAGTATAATTGCAGTATTAATAATTGTATTATTTTAGAAATTCTAGAAATATATTTTGTCAATATTATTATTTGCATTATTTGATGCTAGTCCAAAACCATTTTTGCCTTCAAACTTTTTTTTCGAAAAATTATTTTAACTAGTAAAAAGGGTTTTCAAAATTATAAATAATTTCGAGTATTTCAATAATTATCTCTACTAATAAGATACAGGTTATCTTCATAGAAATCCTATTTTTGTAAACTTATAATTTTAGCCTAAATTAATTTTTCTGCATTTTCAAATATTTGTCAAAAATTATTTTTACTAATAAGCATGGTTTTCAAGTATTATACGTAACCTTTCTAGGAAATAATATAAGTATTCTTTACACAAATTTCCTCAAATATCTTGATTTCGACTGATCATATTTCCTATTCCCTCGCGACTTTGGACCTCTGCACCATGACTATGGCTAGTGGACCAAGCTGGACTTGTCAGATTATCGCACACCAGGCGTAACAACCGGAAAGATACCTTGCCATTATACTATTTATTTTAGTTTGCATTTTATTACATATTACTGTTCATTTATTTCTAGTTCTTGATTTACTGCCTGCTCAGTGATGTTAGATTACTTTGTTATTTATCCTTTGATAGCATGTGGACCTAGAGTTAAGGGACTACCGTTGTAGTGTATTGCATACCCCTTGACACAGTTGTACCACGAGGATGTGTGAGATGAGTAGCATGTAGAGGTTCTTGCGTGTGGGCTGATCCCCTATGTGCATGCGTTAGGGCTAACTGCTAATAAAGGCGTGTTATGAGACTTAGCAGTTAGTAGAGATACATGGTCGTGGATGCGACTTGACAGGTACATTGGGTGGGGAGAACATTCCTTGTCGTATGGGCTTCTATTGCACTTCCCTTATAACTCGGAAGCTCCGCTGGAGATACGGGTATGAGCCTCTCAGGTTGGCCACTGTCGTTTTTCAACGTCATGCTCTCGGTCACTGGTGCCCAAGTGGGGACTATACCAGATACCATTACAGCCAGGGCTCATGCGACGAAAGGTTTGTTCTCACTGCATGTTCACTTTAGTTCGGTTAGTTTACCTTATTTGTGTCTTGTCACTTTCTTTGATTGTGGCATATTTATATTCAGTATTATATGGCATATTGATGTATCTTGTTACGTCCCTCTGAGGACCTGGTTATCTCGCCAGGTGTGTGCTCTTATGATTTCTGTAGGTGCTCTAGCTAAGGCCATGACTTGCGCTATGTTCATCGAGATGTTGCTCTTGGATCGTCATCTCCTTGCTCTACTAAATTCCTTTCCTTGTATATTTCGTCCTTATTAAAATTAGTTGGTAGTGGACTTTGTCTCCGCCCAACGATTGTATACATGATAAATTCAAAGTTGCCATTTTATTAATATTTATCTTTGTGGATGAGATTTAGTACCTTGGTTACTGTATTTTACAGCTTATGTATATATACGAGGGTCCATATACTTCGTATGTATATGTAGGCCTCAAAAATAAAGTTACGCTGAGTTAATACAGCCTATCAGAACAATGTCTAAAATACACGCTGAGTTCTATCAGACCATTTCCTCAAATATACGCAGAGTTTAAATGGTACATAGAGACAGCTCATTATTTGTCAGAGTGTCATTATGACTGACAGCACGACAGTCAAAGAATGTCTCCTCGTATGCCACGTATGCACGGGACTCGAGAGATCTCAGCCGACTATTGCGTGACTTTCGAAATCTTTCTTAACAAGATTCAGTCCTCATCAAGTTGGCGTGCCAAAAGGACTTATCATCATTTAATATGACTAACAAAGCAAATCAATGTCAGAGATTTTGTGCCAGTCGAGGTACGTCGAATCAAGACAGCTGGCCGTTCTGACTCAAGTCTGCGTATATTTTGAACTTCTATGTTCCTTCCTTAAGTTTGCGTGAGTTTTGAGCTTTCTGTCTCAAGTTTGCGTATATTTTGAGCTATCTTCCTCAAGTCAGCGTAGATTTTGAGCCTTCTGTCTCAAGTTTGCGTGTATTCTGAAGCCTTCTGCCCCAAGTCTGCGTAGATTTCATCCTCAACCAGTTGGCTTGGATTTCATCTCAAATTATCAGATTGGAGTACGTGGCAGCCATGCCACGGATCTCTCGTATGCGTGCCCCAGTAACTTGCACACGACTCATGCATGATTGCCATGTGTCCAACAGTTATGGGCCACGTCCAGTAACTGCTCTTCAACCTTGCATATGATTGAGTCATGCGTGATTATCAACTATGCATAGGTTATGAAAACAGTTATCTTTTTAGTTATTTTTGACTCTATAAACAGAGTTCTCTTCTCATTCATTTTACAGATATACAGAATATCTAAATTGCTGTCGAATTCTTGAGAGCTTTTCTTCTTCGCATCGTCCAAGGGATAAAGCGATCGTCTTCTAGATCGGATTCCTAAAGTTGTATTTTTCCAGAATCATAATAAATAAAGTGAATTTATTTATGGAAAACAAATTGGCGACTCTGCTGGAGAAACCCATCTCCTCTTCTGAGATGGCAACAACTCAATACGACGCTTCGTCGGTCGGATCGACGAAGAAGGTGATATTGATTCAATTCAATCAACTCGCCTATGAAGAAATACAGCGGGCTAAGGGTGGCAAGCACACTTTAGCCTCCATCACCACTGCCAAATCAAAGGGACGATCTGTCTACGTCGCTAAAAATCTGTTGGCAACCAAAGATGGTGAAGTTTCTGCCACAGCGTCCATTACTAACACTGGCAAGAACTCCACTGCAGGCACGCATACTCCTGTGTGCTCGAAGACGACAGTATCCAAAAGACACGCTGACAGTGATGGCTCTTTAGCCAAATCTGTTTCCGTAGTCAATCAGTCCAAAAGTCACGCTGACAGCACTGGCTCTTTAGCCAAACCTGTTCTAGCGTGCATTTCCAAACCCAAAAATCACGCTAACAGCACTGGTTCTTTAACCAAGCCTGTCTCAGCGTGTATTCCGCATGCATCATCCATCAAGTCAGCTCTTCCTGACTCAGCATGCGTACCAAAATCTGGCTTTTTAGCCAAGACTTCATTTGCTGACAGTACTGGCTCCTTAGCCAAATTGTCACCAGCATATTCTAAGAAGAATAGCTCTTTAGCTATTTCTTCCTCCTTGCCAAGTTCTGCTAGAACTGGGGGTAGTCTTGCTATGACTCCTCCACAAATGGCTAACAAAGTCCCTTCGAATAGGAATAACTCTTTAGTTGTTTCTTCTGCTCCTGTAGTGTTTACTTCAGGAACAGCTTTGGCTGACAATTTTGTTAGTCAAAGAAAAGGAAATAGTCCTTTGACTACTCTTCCTTCTGGACATTCTATGTCTCAAAACTTGAATAAGTCTAAAAAGAAACATTTCTTAATGTCTTCTTCTACGACTTCTTCAAATTGGGCACATAATTTGTCTCTACAAAAAGGTTTATTACCAACTCCTACTCAAGGGGATGGTTCAACTCTTCCTTCTCTGCAAATATCCAGATCAATGGAAGGAAAACTTCAAGTGTCAAAAACCAATGTTTTACCTCCAACAGATCTAAGAATGAAACTTAATCAATCCCATTTGGGAAGTACTTCTGGTGTTAAGAAACCACACCAATCGGAAATGAAAATAAGAGATCCAGATGCAGAATATGCCAAAAATTATGTTGCTCAGATTAATCACTCTTTGTATAATCAAGAGCCGACAAAATCCAAGGACAAGAAATACGTTCCTAATAAACAAAGATTATTCTCAAATATACCTCAATCTTCACATATGGATTTACGAGAACATCTTCAACAAAAGAGGAGGAATAATTCTCTGTCAAGTGATCATGATCATCATGAGTGTGACTTCCAACCTAGGGTCATAATTCAATGCAGATGCCAAACGAAACGACAGTCTGTCTTTAATCGGATCCAGGGTGAACCTATGTCTGATGAAGATGAACCTCTTTTCACTTCTATCAACATGACCTCTCGGGATTCTGGGAGTAGAACTGATAGTCCATATGGGCTATACAGAGGCACCAGAGCAAGAGTACTGGCTTCTAATCAAAGAACTTTGGTTTCTAAAGATTATTCTGAATTCCTTGGAGAATCCAACTTCCCACCTCTTTCTACTGGGGGCAGTTCTCCTACAACTGATTTTGATACACAAAGCAATGATTCAGAACAAACAGTATCATCAACAATCCCTCGTATAGTCACAACCTATATGGTGGATGGGAATACTGATTTGAACAATGAACCTTCTTCTTCAATGACTCCTCAAGACCAAAGAATCGCTTCTTTGGAGCAACAAATAAAATCTATGGCTGATACTATGAAATCAATGTATGAACTTATGGCAAGCCAGCTGCAAAATCCACGGATTGTACCTGACACTATACCGATTGATACTGGTATAGGTCCAGTGCAAGTTCCTCCAGCAGTACAATCTAATATCCCTGGACAAGCTCAACCAATTCCTAGCCATTCGGGAGCTGGGGGTAGTACTTATAATGCTGTCCCTCCTCCTAACTATTCTCTACAAGCTACAACTCTACAATCTTTCGGAGTCGTTACTGAAGAATTGAGGAATCTTCGAACCCAATTTGAGGCATTTAAATAGAAAGATGGTTTACAAAGGTTAGGTATCAAGCAACCTTATCCAATAGAATGGAAGCAAGTATCATATCCTCCTAAATACAAGCCTCCTACTATCTCATTCTTTGATGGAACCACTTCTCCTAGTCAGTTTATCAATCATTTTGAAGTGATGACTGACCAGCTACAACCAAGCGACGCCCTCCTTACTCGGGTGTTTGTCGGATGTCTCAAAGGAACGGCTTATGAGTGGTATAGAAGTCTCCCTGATGGGTGTATTACCTCATTTGTCGGCTTCAAACAAATGTTTCTTGAACGGTTCTATGAAGGGCTTAATGACATGACTATGTCTGCTCTTATAAGAATCAAACAGAGAAATAATAAGAGCACTGAAAGCTTCATTGAAAGATTTAGAAGAGAAGCTTTAAAAATGCCTCTTGGAACTCCTGATGCTGTCACTATCGACACTTGCAAGTCAAATCTCTTACCAATCATCAGCATGTGGACAGGATCCACTCAATTCCAAGATTGGCCTTCCTTCATCGTCAGTGCCAAAGCTGCCGAAGTCAGTGCCGAGACTTTCAAAGGTCTGGGGGGTACACATGAATCCCAATGAATCAGGTCAAAATACTAGCAATAATACGCGACCTAATAATCGTAAAGGAAAAGAGACTCTTGAAGTCAATCTCCAGAGCAAAAATCAAGAAGTAATATCTGCCCAAGCTACCCCAGCTCCAACAAATCAACAACCAAGAGCACCTCGTCCCAAAGAAGAATACTCTTTTGACGACGATGACGTCCTTAGTATCTTTGAATGTCTACTTAAAGGTAATAAAATACAATTACCTAAAATCAAGAAACCTGATGAAGCTGGTAAGACATATCATCCTAAATACTGTCCGTACCATAGAATGTTGGGTCACACAGCTCTTACATGTTTTGTACTGAAAGGAAAAATCCAGGAAATGATCAAATCTGGAGCTTTCACTCTCACTCCGAAAGAAAAGACCGTCACCTCCAATGTCGTCTCTATACAGTTCGGAGATGTTCCTCCTCAATTTCTTGAAAGCGGGATTGTTCCTATTCCCAAGGCAACTCTTGAAATCGTGAATATTCCCCCTTCACAGTCTGAAGGATTAGTACCGATCACTATTGAAACAGGAAAAATCATATGGATTCATCCTGATCTAGTGGCAGATTTTGAATCTTCTCCCCTTCAAAAGACTACTTCCTTAAAATCTAGGAAGGCTGAAAAAACTAAGTCATGTCATATGACTTCTTTCGGATCTACTTCCGACACAGAGCCAAAGGATAAGGAAGAAGCGCTTGCTGGTGCTACTAGAACAGGGAAACATTATCTAAAGGATTATTCCAAGAGCCCTGAAGATACTCCTGATAGTCCTGAAGATACTCCTGATATCTCTCCAGCTGACAAAGATATTCCTGATGTTCCTCGGGAGAAAGAATCATCCACTGTACCTGTCCCTTCAACTACACCGGTTGTACCTATTCCTTCCAAGCCCACAGCACTTGAGAAAGGCAAACAACAAGTTCGCTTCGACAAACCAATCAGGAAGTCTCCTCCCCTTGGACTTCAGAAGCCTTATAACTTTGACATTTTAGCTCAACTCGCTAATACTCCAGCTAGAATGTCCCTCTTCGAACTTCTACGTCTTTCTAAAGAGACTCGGGAAACATTAAGTGAGGCACTTCTTCAGGCTGACTCATGTCTCGCACAATTAAAGAAACCAGATGAAGAACCTGTTACTTGCTTACATTGCAATAGTGTATTGGAGATCATCCCGAATATCACCTTTACACAAGATGACATGTTATTGGAGGATAATCGACATGATCGGCCTCTCTACTACACCGGTTATATCGATACGATGAAGGTAGATCGTATTCTTATTGATCTAGGGTCTGCTTTAAGCATAATGCCAAGGAGTCTGCTAGATGAATTAAGAATCCCTCTTCACAAAATTTCCAAGACGGTTACTACCATATTGGGGTTCAATCAAAGCCGAAGCGAGTCGTTGGGAAAGATTCATCTGAAACTTCAAATAGCCAATTTCAGATCCAAAGTCACTTTCTATGTGATCGAGATCGTGGGATCTTATAATCTTCTCCTGGGAAGACCCTTCCTTCATGAAAATAATGTGGTGCCTTCTACTCTTCATCAGTGCTTCAAATACATTGACAGCGATGGAAAAGTACGAAAGGAAGTTGCTGATATAAATCCTTTCCGTAGGGTTGAAGCTTATTTCGGTGATTCCCGGATGTACAAAGAGGAGTATACAAAAATAGTACAAGCTATGGAAAAAGAAGATCCGCAAAGTGAGACCTTGATAATTCCTGTTAAAGGTCGAACTACTCAACAACAGTCTCCTAAACCCTCTGGAGAAGGCCCCTTCATTATTCCAGTGAGCGGACGTGTCTCTCCATTACCTCAATCATCTACCCAAGACACACTGATCATTCCTATCAGTGGGCGTACTACATTCCCGGCATCTTCCTCTATAAAACAGGACACTCTGCTAATCCCTATTAGTGGGCGAACTACTTTTCCATCCCAAGCTTCAAGGGAGCTCACCTCTTCTGAGCCATTTGTGATCGATCTTAATCGAAACAAAACTCCTTCTAATTCTTCTTCTCCCCCTTTAGTCATTGATTTGGCTAAGATTTCTAAGGTTCAACCTCCTTCTGATGTAAATACTACTACTTTTGAAATTAATGAAATGTCTCCGTCTTTGCAGTATATTGATGTTTGTAATCATGTTCATAATTACATGTATTTGTTAGATGACCAGAAAATAATAACCATAGGAGTTGTACAGACTTTTCATACAGAAGTATCCTTAGAATCAGTACAAGGTTCATGCTTTCTAGTACCTAGCAGAAAACCAGGAGACATCCCAATATTCTTTTACAAAGGACCAAAAAACCCTATCAACCTTGAAGATGATGATAGAAATGATGATTCTGGAAGATTACAGCTGCGTCGTTACAGCCAGCAATCTAAAGATATTATTAAAAATATGGGCTATGACTTCAGAACTGGCCTCAGTAATGGAAAAGGAAGAAGAATGCCTGTTCGGATTCCTCCTTTAAAATATGGAAGGACGAAATGCGGATTGGGTTATATTGCTCCTACTCCCTTTATCAATATCATCCATAAAGATCCCGAATCTGACGAAGATAAAAGATCTGATTCTTCTAGTTCCTCCTCTTGGGATTCTGATACAAGTATTGGTGACTTCCACCGTAACATTTTGTCTTCCAACATGGTTTCTGTTGATGGTCCTGAAGAAGATGACGAAGACGAATTTGAAATCTCATCCGAATCAGAACAATAGGCCCAAAGGTTAGATAATCAATGGGAGTTTAGATTCGAGCAAAGAGAACCTCCAACTGAAGATAAACTTGTTCAAATAGATGTTGGTGAAGAGGGATCCCCCAAACCAATATTCATTAGTGAAAGTTTTTCAGAAAATGATAAGCAAGACATGATCAAACTTATTCGCGAATACATCGACGTCTTCGCTTGGAGCTATGAAGATATGCCAGGACTTGATCCACAGATAGCAACTCACAAACTCAATATCATGCCAAATGCTAAACCGGTCAAGAAACAACAGCGACGATTCCGTCCAGACATTATGGATGCAATTGAAGCCGAAGTTAATAAACTCATGACTTCTGGGTTTATTAGAGAGGAACAACACCCTGATTGGGTGGCTAATATAGTTCCTGTCCTTAAAAAGACTGGCAAGATCAGAGTATGCATAGACTATCATGATCTCAATACAGCATGTCCTAAAGACGAGTTCCCCCTACCAATTACTGATGTTATGATCGATAATACCTGTGGTTTTGAACGGAGGATATAATCAAATTAAAATGTTTCCAGATGACGAGAAACACACTTCCTTCAGAACGCCGATCGGTACATACTGTTATACAGTGATGCCATTCGGTCTCAAGAATGCAGGAGTAACCTATCAACGAGCTATGAGCACTATATTCTGTGAACATTTACGAAAAACAGTCGAATGCTACGTTAATGATATTGCAGTCAAAAGTCGACAAAAGGAGGATCACATCCAAGATTTGAAAACTATATTTGATCTAATGCGTCGGCATCAATTAAGGATGAACCCTACTAAGTCCTTCTTAGGCGTCTCTAGTGGCAAATTTCTCGGCTTCGTCATTACCTCGAAAGGTATACACGTAGATCCCGAGAAGATCAAAGCCATCCAAGAGATGCGTCCTCCACGCACCTTAAAAGAGCTACGAGGATTTCAAGAAAGGATCGCTTATATCAGGAGATTCATCTCTAATCTTTTAGGACGCTGCAGACCATTCAACAAACTTATAAAGAAAGGTGTTTCTTTCGTTTGGACTGACGAATGTCAGAAAGCATTTGATGACATAAAACAATATTTGATGAACCCTCCAGTATTGGTACCTCCCATCTCAGGAATACCGTTTCTTCTATATACACGAGCAACGAGTCATTCGTTGGGTGCACTGCTCGCTCAAAAGAATAAAAATGGTCATGAACAAGCCATTTATTATCTCAGTCATACCATGACCGGAGCTGAACCTCGATATTCACCGATCGAAAAAGAATGTCTAGCCCTTATGTTCGCTGTCCAAAAGATGCGACATTATATCATTGGCTAGACCATTCATGTCATTTCCAGGATCAATCCTATACGAGTCATGATGAAGAAACCAAGTGTTTTGAATTCTCGATTGGCTAACTGGGGAATTTTACTTGCTCAGTATGATATGCACTATATCCCTCAGAAATCGGTCAAAGGACAAGCTTTAGCTGATTTTCTGGCTGCTCATTCAATTCCAGAAAATTCAAAACTCTATGATGAAATCCCAGATGAAGTCCTAGATTCAAACCAAATTACTGAAGAAGATCCTACTTGGCGTCTATTCTTTGACGGAGCTTCAAGAATAGGTCCTAATGGTGACATTGTCGCTGGAGTTGGAATCGTTCTTGTATCGCCAGAAGGTCTTGCTATCCAAAGAGCTTATTCTCTCGATCAACCATGTTCAAACAATGTAGCTGAGTACAATACACTGCTTATTGGTCTTCAACTCGCTAAACATCTGAATATTCAATATTTGGAAGTGTATGGAGATTCTAAACTCATCGTCAATCAGATAAGGGGTACTTATGAAGTTCGCCATCAAGATCTGGTTCCTTATCATAGATCGGCTATATTTATGGCTTCTTCATTTGAAGGATTCTTCATCGAGCATGTTAGGCGAGCATGTAATACAGAAGCTGATGCTCTTGCTAATCTTGCGGCAGTGTTAGCTATTCCGATTAGACGTCAACAAATGATTGTTGTTTGCAATCGAAAATTATTTCATCTTGAGAACAATCTAACTCTAGGACTTCCAGTTGATATTGAAGAGTCAACATCTCATGATATCAATACAACAAGAGGATTTGGATTAAGTCGTAAATCATTATCATCTTCATCTGATTCTAGCATGGAATTCATCTTCAGTAATTCAGCTGAGACTTAGAATACGGATAAAGATTGGAGACTTCCTTTCTTAGATTTTGTATTCTATGATATCCTTCCAGATAATCCGAGTGAGGCAGCATCTATCAGACGACGATCACTCAGATTTTATTACAATCATACTACAAAAACCTTATATCGTCGAGCTTATGATGGTTTCCTTCTTCGATGTGTTGCCGGTGATAAGGCCCAACAAATTATCCGCGAAGCACATGATGGAATTTGTGGAGCACATCAGCCTGGACCAAAACTTCAAGACCGTATTCGACATATGGGTTATTATTGGCCTACTATGGTATCAGATGCCATCGAATATGCAAGAAAGTGTAAAGCTTGTCAAATCTATGTAGATTTTATCCATCAACCTTCAAAATTTTTACATCCAACGGCAGCATCATGTCCCTTCGAAGCTTGGGACATGGATATTATCGGCCCAATCAATCTGCCGTCATCAAAAGGTCATCGGTTTATTCTCACAATAACCGATTATTTCTCCAAATGGGCTGAAGCTATTCCTTTATCTGAAGTTAAAACTTCTAATGTTATCAGCTTTATCAAGCATCATGTCATCTACAGATTTGGTGTTCCTCGACGTATTATTCATGATAATGGACCACAATTCGTCAGCCAAAAATTTACTCGATTCTGTGACGATCATCGGATCAGCAATATGGCTTCTACCGCATATAATCCGACAGCTAACGGATTAGCAGAAGCTTTCAACAAGACCATCATTAAACTCTTAAAGAAGTTTGTTTCTACTAATAAACGTAATTGGAGTGAAAAACTTGGTGAATATTTGTGGGCTTACCGCACTACAGTTCGTAATGCCACCAAATGTACACCTTTCTTTTTGGTGTATGGATGCGAAGCTGTTCTTCCATTAGAGATTCAAATTCCTTCTTTAAGGATAGCAATCGCTAATGAACTTACCACCGAGAATAATGACCGTCTTCGACTTCAGGAATTAGAAGCTCTGGATGAAAAGCGGTTATATGCTCAACAGAATATCGAATTCTATCAAGCTAGAATCTCAAGAGCTTTTAACAAGAAAGTCAGAGTCCGAGCATATCAAAAAGGAGAACTTGTTTTTACAGTCAGACGTCCGATGACTATGACGCACATGAGTAAAGGCAAATTCGATGCAAAATGGGAAGGTCCATTCATTGTGAATAAAGTTTTTTCTAATAGGGCATATCAGCTTACCATTATGGATGGTAAAGTCACTATGATGCCCATTAATGGCAAATTCTTGAAGAAATATTATGTGTAATATTTTCATCTGTCAAGATTGTTCTCCTATCATTCCCCAGTTAGTAAAAATACCAAAGTCATTGTTCTTTACAAGAATTGTTTCGATATCTTTTATCCCCAGTGGAAATAGATATTCTATTTTGTATCATTTTCTTAGCAAATTTGATATCTAGAAAATCAAGTCCATATTACCTCTGAATTTTCTATCTCAGTATCATATTTATGAAAATGATATCTAGTCTTTTGATTCTCGAGTCCAAAGATCATGAAAAATTGAGTGCAAAGATATTTTTATGTCTGAATTCTATTTTTTCTAATCAGTATTAAACTAAGATCATCTGTGGTTTAATATCATCTGATAGAATTACAAAGTTCATTTGTATATTCTATTCTATTGAAATATGTCATGTATTATTTACCTCTGAACACATTTTCTATGAATACATCATTATCAAAACAACAAAGTCAAAAATCAGATCAAAAGTTCTCATTTGTCTTCATTCAAAATCAAAATAATGATTACAAGTGAAAATATAAAAGATCTATTTATTAGGAGTTATTAGCTCCTTAATACGATCAAGTACGGTACTCATTTTCTCATCATGAGCTTTGCGAACTCTTTCTGCTGCTTCGACTGCGATATTTTGTTCATCAAAAGTGATAATAGCAGATTGGCGACGATTAACTTCTTCAATTTGCTCTGCCTGCATTTGTTCTCGCTCTTGTTGAAGAGCTTGATAGCGTTCAGCTTCAGATATACGAGCAGTGACGACCTCAGCCTGCTCCTTTTTCATGAAGGCAATTCGCTCCTGAAGACGAGCCAGCTCCTCTTTCAACTTCTTGAGCTCTTCAGCTTTTGATATTTCATCCTTCTCCAGAAGTTCTACTCTCTGACGAGTAGCTAGTATTTCTTCACCCTTTTCTATTAACTTCTCCGATGAAGAAGCAAGAAATTCTTCTAAAGCAGCTTGCTGAGCTTGGGCTTCGTATTCCAATCGAGCGATCTCAGCCACAGTCAAAGATTTAATATCTTCCTTCTTCATCTCCCAGTATTTTCGGATGGTTGTCTCCAATTCATCTAGGAGATGTTCAAAGAAGATACACTGAGTCTCACAGCCAGCATGTCGCAGTGCTAGGAGCAGGAAATGGACTACCGTTCGGAGCTCAGAAAAGGGCATAGTTTTGTCTTTCAAGAAACGCCTGGAGTACATATCCAGATATGAATAGATGATATCTGAATACATCCCCAAAGTCCTTGCCAATCCCGTCTCAAACCCAGGAGTTGCTGTCATTATTGAAGAAGAAGCTTGTACGTTCTCTGTCCTGGGAATTGAAGTATGTGCCGCTGGAGAAGTTGGCAAATGCGAGCTCCCTTCATCAACATCAGTCTGGATAAGTGGAGCATGAGTCGAGCTCATTGCTGCAGCTGTTTCTACTAGTCAAAGGAAAAATAATCAGCATATAAAGAAAAAGAAACAGTAGAAACAGAATTTGAAATAAAATTCTACCAGGCTGAGGTTCAAATTCTATATGTTGAGGAAGTCTCGCATCCTCTCGCAGTCGATCCATAATGGTGTCTGACACCTGCTTTATGTGACTACTACTAGCTCCAGAATTACTGAGTGCTGGAGCATTATCAGGAGATTGAGGAGGTTCAGAACTGAGCTCTATTCTATTTTCTCTGATTTTATCTTCATCATAATGAGTGGAAGTCTCAGGATACCAATCCTCTTCCTCTTCAGCCTCTTCCTCTTTCTCAGAGTGTTCTTCTTCAGACTCTCTTGGATCTCCAGCTTCAGGATGGGTCTCTGATCCAGAATCCATGATATTCATATCAGTATCTATTTCTTGAGATGGATGAATCTCAGGAACAGTAACAATAGCGAGCTCAGGTTCTTGAGTTTCAATTTCTGTGGACTCGGTATTGACTGCAGGTTCAGTCTCTTCTGGAATGTTAGTTTAAAGAATGATGTCTTTACAAACATTCTTCAATAACTCATCAGCAGCTGATAGTTCCGGTTGTTCCCTAACTTCTACCCCGGGAGCTGGTTCTTCTTCTGAATATTCAATTTGAATTATCTAATGCCTGGATGACACCCTCTTTCCCGTGCTCAAAAGGGATAATCCTCATCTCTGAAGGTTCAGCAGCTACTCCACTTGTCGTTGGGACAGTCGACTCTACCTCAGTCGGTTCAGCTAAAGTTGCTGGAAGATGAACATGATCAGATTCTGTTCTCTCCGTAGAAACTGCTTCATCGATCTCTGGCAAGATCCCTCCACTCATAATAGTTTCCAGGAGTTTCCCTTCATCTTTCCAACAGTCTTCTTGACATATCTGCCTCTCGATCTCCTTTTTATCAAAGGAGCATCGTCTTCATCTTCATCTTTATCGGCAGCATCGTCTTCATCAACTGGGATGCCACCTAGAGATGAAGTGACAGTTATTGAAACTCCTTTCTTCTTGGAATACTGAGACTTAGTACTTTTTTTAGAGACTGTCTCAGATTCATCACTTCGTTTCCTCTTAGAGATGGACACGGATATTAGAGGAAGAACTTCATAAGGAAAGTTTTGCTCCAGAGATAACTCATATAAGGGTTCAACTTCCGCAGTCTCATCTTCAGGTTCCGGAGTAAATCGTTGAATAACAATCTTCTTCTTCGACCTCTTTGATGGAGCTGGGTCGTCTTCTGCAACAAAAGTCTTCAAATGAAAACTCGGCATGAAAGTGCTCGATGAAACATAGAAGCGGGCGTATGTATAGAACATTTTCGTCCCCGCCCTAGATAGAGGATTCGGCATAGAGAATTCAACTTTTGTATCTCTAGCCGTGAAGTATCTCCATGCCCGAGCTCCATCAATTAGTCCTCCACGAGCAGAAAGGCAGGTGGTGGCATTCCCAACATGAAGTTGGTCATATCCGAATTGCCGAGCAAATCGGCTTGGTAGATATGGTTCTAAGTACGTCATTTCTTCATGACGATATACCAGGTGAGATGGCCGAATCCGCTGCAGCCATTAAAAAGCTACGTCATCTAGCATGTTCCCTTTTTCTCCGTCTATCATGTTCAGAGGCATGCTCTCATAACCCAGTGGCGGAGGAGCACATTGAATCGACCAATGTGATGATCGGTTCAAAACATTTTTGCATTCTGGAAGAGTGTGAACCTTCCAGAAAGTTTCTTCGGCGTACTTCTCTAAAAAGAGGCTGACGCTCCCTCCTGCTCCCGGAGGTATCAGACCGTCATGATGGAGAAGAAGCCAACCATACAAATAAGTATAGGGCATCTCTATTCTTGGGAATTTATCGGTCATCTTCCTTTGATTAGACAGCATATTGGTTACAAAATTTCGAAGACCTGCGTTCAGCCTGCAAGTCATCGCTGATAATAAGTCTGTCTTATAGCCGTACATAAGGCGCACTGCTGCAAAAACAACGCCTCTATGTATTCTATCCAGAGAGCTGGAGCCAGGAACAACAAATCTTCTTAGCCAGAGAGAGAGGAATCCGGCTAAATGACCGTTCCTTGACAAAGGTTTTCCACTCTGTCTCACATATGATCTGAAGGTGGTTCCTTTAAACTCATACCAGTCTTCATTGATTGTGAAATCTTTACAGTCATACTTCTCTAGTAGATTGGTGATTTCACTCTCAGAGAGGGGCTTGAAGGAGTTAATTTGATACTTTCTCTTCTCATTTACCTTCTTCTCATCTTTCTCACGATTCATGAAAAGATAAGACATCCACTTCTGGATGTGGCAGCCGGCTTCTTCTTTAGCACTTTTATAATACAGAGTGCATATGCCGAAATGGCACATCATCTCTTCAAACAGATGCACCATCTCCTGTTTCTGCTCCGACAGAAAGTTTAGCTCCTTGGTTGTAGGCACATATTTTTCATATGGCAGTGTGCATGAAGGCAGATGAGAGATGTATTCCATCTCATGAAGGGCAAAACCCATCTCCCCTTTGGGAGTCATAAATGTTCCCGTCCGGTGGTTATATCTTTCAACCAAGGCCAGGAATAGAAATGGGTTGGGTTTGAAGCCGTAGGAAGAATTGACGATCGCATCATAGAGATTTATCTGCTTCAGCTCATTCTCAAACTTCTCCAAAACCCAATGGACCAGAGTCCTCCACCTCATATTCTCCTGATTCATTAAGCCTATCATCCTAGGCGTCGAATCAGTAGGATAGAATGCCTTCTCATTTGCCATGAATTCATTTATGAAAACAGGCATCTTGAATGGCTTCAATATATATGAGTCTTCGGGTGGCACACATCCCGGCTTCAAACCTCGAAACAAGGATACGTGATTCTCCGGAGCACTGTAGAATCCGTCTTTCTTATAAATGATTTTGCTCGCCTTAGCTTGCTGATTTTCTGTTAAATGCCATGTCATCTTTCTGGGGTAACTGGCGTGCATGAATCGCATGATAGACAAACCCCTAGATACCTTTGGCCAGTACATGGGCTTCCTTGCATCACCTTCAAAATAGAAGCAGACCTTCTCCCTGATGCCTTTTGGTTGTGACTTAAGTGCTATGGCATCCCCAAACAGAAAAGCTGGTTTCTTATGGAACACCCGGTCAAGACTCTGCAATGGTTCACCATTCATCAGACAGAGCAGAGTGGTATGATCTTGATTCTTCAACAAAGATAGTCTGGTTTCCGGAGTGTCAAACTGAGGAAACTGTACATGAGATAAATCATGTTTGAAAGAGAAGCTCAAATGTCCTTCATAATCAGCTTTTTCACTTCGGATGTCCACTACAGAAAAGAAAAGAAGAAATCAGATATGTTTTGTCACGCAGACTTCAGAAAAATCTATCTATATGCCTTATGCGTGCTTAGCAGTGTTCAAAGAAAATTTCATAAGTCACGCAGACTTCAGACAGATACGCTGCCAGAATTACGCAAAGATCAAAAAGACACGTTGAATGATTTATTCACGCATGTGATTAATTCACGCAAAGTCTAGACAGATTAGAATGAAAAGTCACGCATCATTGCCAGAATCACATTGAAGTGAAAATGACAAAAAATACGCTGACAGATCAAGACTAATCTATCCAGAGGATGACTCTCAGAAGTTTGCGTGAATAATTCAACATCGACATCTCTGCCAACATATGAAAAATCACGCAGAGTCATGAGAGCCATGCTCATTTGCGTAAAACACAGAGCTTCGTAAACACGAAGATGTGAAGTATGGCCAACCCTAAAGAGGGGACATACTTTATTAATATCCTTTGCCCTAAAAAGGGGGATATATTTCGAAAGTTCATTATTGATTGTTTTAAAGAATCCTAAGATTTCTATGTGGAGTTCATCTTTATCAGTTCGTCTTCATCAGTTTGCATCCCCATCTGTCACTTACGTTGCATAGGGGGATGAGTAGCTTCACGACGAGAAAGTCTGTCGGTGGTGGCACGCGAAGACGTCGCAGGGGCCTTGCCCTTAGCCTGAGCGTCGATCTTAGGAGCCATTGCTGAGAAGGAGAAGGGGAAGTCGGAGAAGACGAAGTTTCTCTTCTGTGTGGGATTTTCTCTCTCTAAAGCAAGTAAAGAAAGAAGGAAGTGATTTATGTCCATTTTATAGGTTCACGAAGAATTTCAAACGGCAAAGTCATCATTTGCTTCGATATAGGAGTTTTGCACGGGATCCTAAACCGCACAGAATCCCAACAGCCCAATCATTTCAGAAGAAATCTTTCCCTGAATCATCTCTACGTGATTAAATTCATTTTATCAACTCGATTTCAAAGTATTTCGAAATAATTTATCATTTTTCGAAAACTTTGAAGGGGGTTTTGTAGGCCTCAAAAATGAAGTCACGCTGAGTTAATACAGCCTATCAGAACAATGTCTAAAATACACGCTGAGTTCTATCAGACCATTTCCTCAAATATACGCAGAGTTTAAATGGTACATAGAGACAGCTCATCATTTGTCAGAGTGTCATTATAACTGACAGCACGACAGTCAAAGAATGTCTCCTCGTATGCCACGTATGCACGGGACTCGAGAGATCTCAGCCGACTATTGCGTGACTTTCGAAATCTTCCTCAACAAGATTCAGTCCTCATCAAGTTGGCGTGCCAAAAGGACTTATCATCATTTAATATGACTGACAAAGCAAATCAATGTCAGAGATTTTGTGCCAGTCGAGGCACGTCGAATCAAGACAGCTGGCCGTTCTGACTCAAGTCTGCGTGTATTTTGAACTTCTATGTTCCTTCCTTAAGTTTGCCTGAGTTTTGAGCTTTCTATCTCAAGTTTGCGTATATTTTGAGCTATCTTCCTCAAGTCAGCGTGGATTTTGAGCCTTCTGCCTCAAGTTTGCGTGTATTCTGAAGCCTTCTGCCCCAAGTCTGCGTGGATTTCATCTTCAACCAGTTGGCATGGATTTCATCTCAAATTATCAGATTGGAGTACGTGGCAGCCATGCCACGGATCTCTCGTATGCGTGCCCCAGTAACTTGCACACGACTCATTCATGATTACCATGTGTCCAACAGTTATGGGCCACGTCCAGTAACTGCTCTTCAACCTTGCGTATGATTGAGTCCTGCGTGATTATCAACTATGCATAGGTTATGAAAACAGTTATTTTTTTAGTTATTTTTGACTCTATAAATAGAGTTCTCTTCTCATTTATTGTACAGATATACAAAATATCTAAATTGCTGTCGAATTCTTGAGAGATTTTCTTCTTCGCATCGTCCAAGGGATAAAGCGATCGTCTTCTAGATCGGATTCCTAAAGTTGTATTTTTCCAGAATCACAATAAATAAAGTAAATTTATTTATGGAAAACAGTATACAGCTGGCATGATTACGTTTTAGTCCACGTATTTTGGGACTGGGGCGTTACATCTTTGGCGGTCCCTGGCCTCGGTGCTGATGGTGCTGGTGGTGCCGGCGGTGCTGGCGGAGCTGGCTCTCTGACTCGGAGCACGTCCATGATTGTCGCCCGAAACTGTGTGGCTTGGTAGTTCTGTGCCTCCATGAACTGCTGGAACATGGCCATCATCTGGGTACCGTCGAATGTCATCGTTGGAGAAAGCGGCTGAGGCGGAGGCGGAGGCGGAGGCGGTGGAAGCTGCTCATGCGCATCGGGTGCGGGCTGCTCGCTAGTCCCAGCGTTCTTTATGGTGACCATCATGTAATAGAAAATAAACCGTTGATTGCTATGTCCTAGAAAAATCATAAACTAACCTAGAAAAATCATAAGTAAAAATCAAATTTAAATATCAATAATCATAACCATAACCATTTTCCTACGGATTATATGTTGTGATGAGTTTTCCTTAGCTTTCCTGGTCCCCCAATAACACTTTATTGCCTAAGTGTCATTAGGATAGAGACCTGCATGGGCCACCACTAAAAACATGTCACGACCCTCTCCCGAATAATCGGACACGAGTCGGACACGTCCAGCCTTCGTCGATGGACACGACGAAGTAAGCTGTACAATACTAAGGAAAACTCCAAGTCACAATGTAATGTAAACAATCACAGAATCTATAACGTTCCAAAAAGATCACCAATATCCATCAAATCATTTTATACAATGTTATCCGGAGACAAATCCGGTAAAATAAAATACAATAATGAAATCAGAATACAAGTACAATATCCAGAAAAACTAAATAAAATAGATCCTACAATATCCAATGATACCATCATGCTCCATATGGCTTCAAGCTCACCTGCAACGTATCCTGTCAGGAAAAGAGCAAAGTACAACCCCGACAAGAACAATATACAATGTAATCTGAACTACAGAGTACAAGGTGAAACTAGAATACGAGAACTAAAAATGAAACTATGGTACCAGAAGTGGAATGCAAAATTGAAGACAATGGACACGATAATCAATATGCGAAGACAATGAACACGACAATCAATGAACAATACGATGAACACGACAATCAATGCAAGTGTGACCTTTGTGAAATATTAACCTAACGTGTGACCAGCTAAGGACCACAATCCACAATCAATCAATTCTACAAGATCCGGCTTAATTGTACGTGAGGTGTACGATTTGGCTATCCACAATACCTATGTTGGGTGTGGTCACACAAAAGTTAATATTTCCCCCAATTCCCGCAATAAACAATGGCTCACAATGCAATGACAAACAAGGACGATGCAATCGTGTGTATCACGTGTCCAATATGAGAACATGGCACATGAATGTAAGACAAAAAGCCAAAGTAAAAGGTCGAGTCGGTGTACTTGCCTCACTTTGGAAGCATGGGAGTAGAACTACATGGATGAATGTCACCTGGTATATTTTGGTACAAGTTTGTTAAGGTTTATAATAAAGGCATTAGCTAAACATATTCATAACTAACTAATAAAAATATACTAGCTAACAATATTTTAGAAAATATATATAGCCTTGAAGAAATAAATACTAGTAAAGTACTTAACTATGTTTTAATCAAAATCGTTTAGAAAATTCTTGAAAACTAATTTCTTTACAAAATGTTGTTGATACGAGATTATCTAGATAATGTTCTAATCAGTAATATATATATATATATATATATATATATATATATATATATATATATATATATATATATATATATATATACATACACATAAAAACACTTATACCAATATTATATACAATAATATTCCAATTTATCTAACCTATTTATTTAGAAATATTTAATAATTTAGAATGCTATCTATTTACAAGAGTAATATAGCAAGCTTAAAAATATACTAATTTGATAATAATACTCTTAATATTATTTTAAACAACCATTTAAAACTTAACCAAATTAATTATACATCATATGTTAGAAATATTACTGCCGAGCCTGTAATTAATTTAGTAACAAAATAAGTAAGACTCAGCCTATTCCTTTCTTCTAACTAAAATCACTCACAGCCCGAGCTCAAATGCTGCAGCCCGCTAAACCCAACTCACCCGGCCCACAATCCCTACTTCTGTTATTATTGTTTTCTTTTTTTTTTTAAGCCCAAGTCCCTTGGGCCCAAGACCCGGCCCGCACACTCAGCTCCAGCCCTAATTTATAACCTATCTTCTCTTTCTCTCTCTTCCCATTCAATTCTTTCACCAGCCGACTTCATCTTCTCCACACCACTACTCCAAGTAAAACCCTAACCCTAACGCTTCCTTCTTCCACAATAACCCTAGCTCAAAACTCTACACTCTCTCTCATCTATTCACTCCAGCCATTATTACTCTTCCTCCCAATCTCTTCTTCTTCTTACACTCATACAACAAACCCAAACCCTAAAGCTTAGAATTCCTCTCGGCTAGAAACCTCCAACTCCAGCTCTTCTTCTTCCTGTATACAAACCCTTTCCAAGAACCTTAGCTTTATATCTTCACCTAACCCTAGAACTCTCTTTCCATGGCCGTATCCTTTTTCTTCCTCCAGCCGAAACCTAACTCCCAAACCCTAGAATATTCTAACACCAAAGCAGAAAAAAGAAGGGGGTTCAAGAGATTGATGAGAAGGCTTACCAACCCGACGGGGACGTCGATCCATGGCTCCTCTAGTGGTGCAGCGAAGATCCATCGATCCACGCTCGAGATGACGTCGTCGTTCGACAACGAGACGGTCAGGACGCACTGCGGTGGTCCGAGCAGTGGTGAAGAAGACAATAGCTCGTCGGCGGGGACGCGGTGGCTCGGATAATGTCTTGGTCGGTCGAGTCAGCTCTGGATCTGACCTCAGCAGACCAGATCTGACTGGTGGCTCAGTTTTGGCGCGTGTCGAGGTGGCGGTGAAGGCTCGGCGAAGAGGCAGCGTGAATTTCGAAGGGTCAGCTCCACGATCGAGGCAGCGGCTCAAGAATCGAAGGGTCGATGCTCGAGTCGAAGCGCATGGCTCAAGAAGCTCTCTGATCGAGGAGCACTGCTGTGGCACATTATGTTCGATATGGTGGACACAGATGGCTAGGCGCAACTGGTGGAGGCGGCTCCGTCGATGTACTCCAGTGGCGAGAGAGTGTCCGATCTGGACACAGCAGTAGAGCGGTGATGTCGAGAACACCGGCTCCGTCCGACGAGGTCGTGGTGGTGTACGACGGTAGTCGGCCAAGAACGGCAGTGACAGAGAGGAAAGAGAGAACAATGGAGAGAGAGAGAGAGAGTGATTTGATGTGTCAGGACTGTTGTCAGAACTTTTGGGAAACGTGTAATAGTTATACTAATAAAATATTGAATGTGTGTATGTGTGTGTCCAGTAGGGACAATGGCAACTGTGTAAATAGTTGTAGATCTGAGGGTGTTTCCCTATGTTGGGACAGTGGCAATGATGTGAATAGGTGTAGATCTGGGGGTTTTTGGAAATAGCTTATAACAGATTTCAAATTGCTAACTGAATTAGTTATTTCTAACTAATTAGCTAATAGATTTAACTAATTAAAAGATTTTAATAATTCTACTTCTAACAGTACTAGAATTTGAGCCAAACAGTTAGTTAAAATATATTTACCAATCAATAAAAAATAAGAATTATGGAAAAATAATATTAATGAAGCTCAAATATAATAGTTTTACAGTTTTACTAATAGTAAAGAAAAGATTCTTTTGTAGAAAAGTTCCAATAATTTTAAAATATGTGAAGATGGGTTCCACAGAATTCTCTCTCCCTCCATTAATTAGCTAAACCTCTCTTCTAATCAAATCAAAAGATTACTTTTCTATTTTAACTTAAACAACAGTAAGGAAAACAATAATAATTTCTAAAATCAAATCATTTAGAACTTCAAAAGAATTAGTATACGAAATATTTTTCAAACAGGAAAAATTCATTAACAGCCAAAATTCATACTACTCAACTTATGGAATCAAAATTATGTTTTCATGATATTAAATCCAAAGAAAATAAAAATCTCAAAATTTACCAAAAAATAATTCAGGGAGTTACAGGATAGGAGAGAATAACTGGATCACGTCTATCGAAATCCTTGCAATATAACAAAAAAAAGCTAATCAGTAGTCCCGCATCTGTAAGGCCTTGCGATGTCGGGGGTGAGGCCTAGCTCACTAACAGAGAACAGTCTAGTAAATTTCGAGAACGAAATCGAAATTTAAAAAGTTAATGTATACAACTTTTCCACAAGATGTGGGGGATAGAATCTAAGGCACCGTACCCAATCCAGACACCACCTGGTCCCGGGTAGATGGGATTATTGTCGGGAAAATAGAGAATGATCGTGATCCAAATGTGTTCTCTAAACTGCATCATCATATAGAAAACTTGACTATGATTGTGGTAGTGAATTTAAGTCGTTGTGATTGTGATAATAGTCGTTATTTATGAATTATTAGGATTTAGTCGTAGGACGAACACTAAGGAAATTCACTAGAATGAGATCTAGTCGGAGTCAAATTTTAAGTTAACATTATAATCCCTCAGAATTAATTTCTTAATTTATTTACTTTGGAATTCCGAGAATCCGATCATCTCAGTGATTCTCAATTTACTTATTTTATTTTTTCATCTTTGACTGAGGACTTGTATGTCGTTTGACGACCTAGTATTGTTCACTAGATTTGTTGACATAATTCCATGGAGCTGCTATTGTACATTGAAGAAAAGCTGGAGAATAAGAACGAGATGTGACGATTTGAGGCAATTATATTGAAAACAAATTTTTCTCATCATCAATTCAGGTATATAAATATATAATTATATTGATTTAATAGTTGTATTGGGTAGAATAATCCATCTCAAATTTATAGTTTTGGAATGTCCTTTGAATAATATTAATTTTATTTTGCAAGGATGACCTGAAATGAACCTATCCTAGAACCATACGGGCGACAACCGCGAATATGGCTACTAGAGTATTCGTATGTCGCATAGCCTGGGGATGCTGTTACGTACCCAGCTCGTCGTATTTTGGGAGCGGGGCACGTCTTTTAGTGGTGGCCCATGCAGGTCTCAAAAATAAAGAGCCTAGGATATGATGCAGGTACTTTTGGAGTCATTTATGGTAAAGGCAATATTGAATGTCTTGAAATTTTTTGGATAAAGATTCAAATCTCATGGAATAAAGATATTCAGACTTGACCAGTTATATTTTAGATTGGAAGTTCTCGGAAGATAGAAAATAAATTAATACAAGAATAATTTTGAGTCTGGCTGGATTCTTTCATAACTAAGTATTGTGGTATAATATAGAGTGAGATTCTAATGTAGTTAGCTTGGCAAGTCATATGGTGATAAAAAATTGATTGATTTTCTAAGAAAGGATTGGATGATATAAGATAAAGTACTTGAGTATTTGAATAAAATTATTGGTTTAATTTGGCCTAAGCATATTAATATTATATGGATAATATTGATGGATAAACATCTCGTTTGAGAAATTGAAGAACTCTAGGATAAGAAATTTTCCAATATAGTTGAGAATCCTAAATTGAGATTGTTATTATGATGTGGATGATATTTGGTTAGAATCAAAGTATAGTCATGATATGAAATATAGGTCAAGTAATTCAAAGAATATTTGACAAGTATCTTTATTAGAATGGCCTAGTAGAGGGTTGTAGGAAATCTCTTGAGGATCTCGAGTTTGACGACATTAGTAAACCTGTGATTGGATATATCTATAACTGTTATATAGATTGTGATAGTAAGAAAACAGTGTCCATGTAGCCAATAGCCGATAATGATTTACGATTTTAGAATGAGTATAATGTGTCTTGCGGGATTAGCATAGATATAAATATGGCTTGGAAGGATTATTAGGTAAGCTATTACTAGCAATATCCTGCTTAAGGTATAGGCATAATATATATTGTATAGTATACAGTTTATTGAATGCAGTATGATTCCTTAATATCTTAATCTTATAAGTTCTTAAATTCTGACTCGTTCCATTTTCTTGTCAGATTTTCATATGTATATTTTCCAAATCCCTAACCTACTTAAAATTTTTTATCTCATTATTTCATCCTTATCTTATCAATTTAGAATCCTAAATTATATCCTTGTTTCCCCATCAATTTATTTTTCAACTGTATTCCTGATTTCAGTAAGTGTTCTCCTTCTAAATACCCTATAGGCATTACTCATTAATTGTTCACTGGATTTTTAGTAAAACAATATTTTCATTTGGATATTTGTGATTGAATTTCCTGTGAAGGAATATTTATTTTTTTGTGCCCAATAGATGTAATTTTTAAGGGTCTCTTGTTGGAATTGGTTTTGATGATCGAGAATTGTTCTTGAAGGATTAAGATAATATTAGATAAGGATTTGGGATAGTGAAATGGATGGCCTGGAAAAAATTAATTATATGGATCGTGTATGGAATGTTGTGGCTTGAATTGAATGTGATTGAATTTTGAATTACGTAAGAAGACTCGACGGTGAGATTGCAAGATAGTACGATCGAAAGTTTGATTGGAGGATTTGAGAATGACCCTAAGAATGTGAAAATTGTATTGATCAACAATCTGAGATAGACAAGAACTGATTTGATCTTGAGTATGGATGAGTTAATTCTGTATCAGATTCAAAATATTAACATTTGGTTGAACTAATTCGAGTTAGTGAATGGATGTTTCCTCGGTTATATTGAGGTATATCGAAATTGATAGACGTTGATTCGATGATATTCTGTTTAGATAAACAATGAATCTGATGCATAATGAATCATCCAGTTTTGTAGTCTCGATTGATACTAATTTGTAGACTATTGGTGGATCGAATGATAGTATAGAAGTTACGGATAACTTGATTGAAGTGACCATGAGTATAAATAAATGGATATTAGTTGAACTCGACTTGATGAATTCTTGGTGATTGATCATTGATTACGAGTGACAAAATTGATAACTTAGAGAAATCTTGAGTCGATATTTCTTGGATGAAATTAATATGTAAAATGAAGTGATTGGTAACCACAAAAAGTTTTCTGACTTGTGGATTGATATTAAGTTGGTTTGAAGATAAAAGTAAAACTAAATGCATGAATCGGGGGACAAGCAAGATTGGAATTGAAAGTAAATTATGATTGGAGAAATTATGTTGTATATATAACTTACGATTGGTGACTTAGAATTACTATTTGAATTAGTGACTGAGATATAAGAATTTTGATATCTCTATATTACTCACTATTTGTGGATTCAATTTCCTAATAAGATGAAGTATTTGTTAATTGAATTTCTTGTGATTGAGTATACAATTTTTTACATTTACAGATTTGACGAGACAAAAAAAAAGAAAAAAAGAAAAAAAAATTGATGTTTGTTAGTTGAATCATGAAATGAGAAGTTGTTGCAGCTATCCGGATTAGCGAGTTACAAGATTATCATATCACGTCAGAAAATGAGAATAAGGAATATGATTTTGAATTCGAAGAATACATGGTTATAGGTTGAAATAATATGGTGGCTGACCATTTTATTTGCTCATATGGAATTCCAACAATCTTTAAGATATCAAGTATCTTCGAATTGTCTTTATTTCCATGAATCTTTTGATATATATGTTTCAAAATAATTCATTTGATATAGATTACTACTTCATTTTTTTAATGTGGGTAGAATATCTTGATTCTCTTTATACTTGTTTTGAAAAGTTTATCTTCAAAATTTTAAATTTCGAGGACGAAATTTTTGTAAGGTGGGTAGAGTGTCATAGTCGTATCCAATTATTCAATTTACTTTAACTATTTATACATTTTTTAATATTTCTTCTCTAATTAAGTATTAATATTTTACTATAATAAGAAGGATCTAATAATTTAATTAGATTTATTTCATATATGAATATTGCATGAAAGTCCATGATTTAATTTTACAATTATATTTTGATTTACCAACTCATTTAGCTTAGGTGTCATCATTTGAAGGTAGGTGGCATTATGTAAGGATAGGTGGCAACCACCAAGCCATGTGGCACTTGTGCATGAACAAAAGAAACCTCCATATGACACCTAACCCCTTCCATCATCTCCTTCCTTTATTTCTTCCTTCCACTCTTCTTTCCTCTCCATTTTCTTCACTCCACTTCACCACCACCACACCTCTCCTCTCTTCCGCTTCCCCAAAAATCTAGGAATTTGTTGGAGAGCTAAATCTAGGTCTAATTCCAGGAACCAAGGCAAGTCCTCCCCTACCTATATTAATTACATATAATTTCTTCCCTCCCTTGCCGGTAGGGACCTTCCGGGTAGAATTATAAGAGGCGAAAGAAAGCGCCTCGTCCCCCGAGCTTTGTTGTAGGACCGGTCCTGGCTGCTACAGTCGTTGGAAAACGGACTGCCGGTCCTCTTGTACTGTTGTCTTGTTGTAGCAGCAATTGACGATGACTTGAGTGCAGTGACGTCCATGGAAGGACTCTTTGCACGCCAAGATTTCTTCTCTTTCCTTGCGCTTGTGAAGGATCACATCTCGTAAGTCAAGGACATCTCGATCAACCTTTGTACTCGTTTTGTGGGCCCAGGAATCCCGAGCACACGAGTGCATAGGCATCATGTTTGCTCCCTGATACGGGGCTAGTAAAAGCACTTGCCCTCGATCATTGTTGGGAGACTCTTGAGAACCACCCTGTCCGTTTGCCGCTGGGGGCTGGACACGGGCGGTTCTATACAACTTTCCATCAGAGGCCCGCATAACAGTTAGCGGGACTCTCTGATGGTCAGTAGTTGGGACAGCTGACTGAGCTCGACGAGCCCGCGCTGCCCTAGACTTCTTTGCTCTAGCATCCAAGGGTGCGTAGTAGGAAGATTCCAAGTTGTGCCGCATAGAGTCTGGCGTATCCTTATTGTAGCTTCTGAGGTCAGGCCCGCATGAGAGACGATCGAAGACTGAATCCGAGCCGCATAGAGCAGATGGTCGGCGGCTGGGATTGGATGTCGCATAGGTCATTTTCCTGCGGCTGGGATTGTTGGCCGCATATGCATTCTTCCTGCGACTGAGAATAGTGGCCGCATATGCATTCTTCTTGCGGACCACACCCTTATGCGGCTTCTTCTTGGACCGCATGGAGTTCTCACTTGCCCCTGCAAATCCAGCATCGTAGTGTTTTTCTTTGTCAGATTTGGGGACAGCAGGGTCCTCTGTGGCCTGAGGTAGGGCCGCATGTGAGTCTTCTTCGCCTTCTTGAGCAACAGAGAAAGCTTATTCCAGAGCTTGGGGAGAGGCAACAGTTTTGGGCCTCCATGCCCTACGGGCCTTCTTCGGGCTGGCTCGCTTCTGGATTGGGCTAGCGCTCCCTTCGGAGAGCATCTCTTCGAACGCTTGCTGGTCAAAACGAACAATAAGCATTTGTTACGTGGAGCCAAGTTTGGCTGCGTCCGATTGCGTCACCAACTTCTCAGCAGTGGAGAAGTTAGTCTCCAGCAGAGTCGCCATCGTATTTGCCATTGATTGTCGTAGAACAGAAAAATTTTATAGGAGGCCTGAACTTGACTCACAATTACAAACTCGATTGTACAAAAGAGCGCCTAGGAACAAAACCTAGGAAAAGCAATCTAAGTATAATTATTTAGTTTTGATTCTGGGGGGTGACAGTAGAGGCTCGGGAAAGTTCTATCAACTCTGCCTTACTCCTTGGACGATCGAACACAACCTCGGCTCCGGTAAAGAAATGCTCTCTGAAGATACGAAGGAAAGAGTCTGCTTCTGAGCTTTGTGTACTCTCTTGTGCACCTCTCTCTGTGTGTGTGTGTCTTTGTAAGGGAATAGCACCTTGCTATTTATAGGAATTCATGAGGGATGGGATGTACAGCCACGTGAAAAATTTTGGGCCACATCCTTGTAACTGTGCCTCAAGACTCGGTTTATAGTGGACAGCTGGGGGTTGGTTGAGATTGATCATGATCTGTTTGTTGCAGTAAATCTGAACTGTCAAGACTTGGTCAATCTCTGCCACGTATCTCAACTACTATTTTATGGTGAGCCGTATGAAGGATGTATCCTAGCTGAGCTGCATGAGGGACTGTCTCATAACCGAGCCGCATGAAAAATGTCTCATGATCGAGCCGCATGAAGGACGTCTCATAATCGACCCGCATGAAGAATGTCTCACGATCGAACCGCATAAGAAATGTCTCATGACCGAGTCGTATGAAGGACATCTCATAACCAAACCGCATGAGGAATGTCTCATGACAGAGCCGTATGAGGAATGTCTCATGACCGAGCCGCATGAAGGACGTCTCATAGCCGAACCGCATAAAGAGTTTCCTTTGGTTCGTGAACTGTACCGGATATCATGATGATTTTTTCATTTTTTAGGAACACGTCGCGTCTTATCTTCATGTCAGAGATGTCACTTTTGTATCAGAGTAATTATGGCCAGCTGCATAAGAAAACATTTAATGCTTTAGGCAAATTTTGAACCACATAAGGCTCTCCGTTGCTTTTGGGCCGCATGAAGCTTTCTGGGTTTTGAGCCGCATGAAGCCTTCTAGGTTTTGAGCCGCATGAAGCCTTCTGGGTTTTGAGCCGCATGAGGCTCTAAGTTGATTTCGAGACGCATAGTAAATCCTCTTCCTTTTCCATGCTTCTATAGTAGTAGCTACTACAAAGATAGACACCTAGTAACCTCATGTCTGTTATGTTCATGGTAGTTAGAATGTGATTGAACTTAACTACCATTCTTCCTTGGCTTATGCATACATGTTTCAGATTTGACCTAGGGTCCTCTCTATTGATAGTGTTCCTGTTACTTCTTGTAGGCGTAAACAGAGGTTCCATGTCCCAGATTGTATTGTTGCACAAACAGGTAGCAATTACTCATGTGGACATGACATTGGTCCCTAAAACACCCCAGTAATTACTTGGTTCTGACACAGGTGCACCTATCCTCTATGCTAGGATCTATGCATATGCTCAACTACTGATACATGAATATATCTCTTGCTAACTGATACATTCATCTAAACCCATCATATACAGTGGATATTAATGTGTCCTGCAACATATGGTAGATATCCCCTCAAAATATTCGAACTCAATTGCCCAGGTAGGCTCAACTGTTATGGCTAAAATCTATACTGACACCATTCCCTATTCCCTGTTATTTGTCCCTACTTGGATACAGCAACTGCACCCTAGTCTAACATGTCCCAAATTGAAACCCATAAGCTGTCAGATAATTGTCAACCTAATCTACACTCCACCCCATGTGTTCTGTCTTCATATTGCTCAGGTAAAACCCTTTGGTCATGTTTGTACACATTGGTTAATGTGCTTCCCTTCTCCAACTTCCCTGTACTTACCATAAAGCTGGTACTCTGCTAAATTCTCTGATACACAGACCCATAGTCTATATACCTAAGGTACTAACATACACACAGGTCAAGGTTAATTTCTCTACCTGTGCCCATCAACCCAGACCCTTCATGTACTGTTGGTAAACTCTAAACCTTAGTGATTTACTGAACCTGATATACACATCACCATGTTTACTGTATATCTACTGCCATATTTCTACTTCCCCACTCCTTGATGACAGTCTACAAGACACCCTCAAATCTGCACTTGTGTTGGGTCATATGGTTCTATCATCCCCTGCATTTTTGGATACTGCAGCTAATGTATTAAGCTGGGATTTGCACCTAGGTAGGCTCAACTGGTATGGTATAATCCTATACTCCTTCCATGACTGGCAGGCACTCTTGAGTACCCCACAAGGTATTGTGGTTTAAAACCCAGGTCGGGGTTCCTGTCTAAACTAGTGTAGTGTCCTAACTGTAGACTTAGGGAAGGAATATCTGTATGTAGCCTATCAGGTTCTATAACGTATAATAGGGTTGAGTTGTATAGGGAAGTGCATGTGGTATCAGCTATAACCTTGGACGCTCTATTCCTCCTACATTGGCAACTTAGATTGAGAGGTCCAAGTATCAGACCCTCGACCATGAATGGTTCCAAGAGTTGGTATATTTGGCCTAACCCTTACCCTCATAATGCAACATGGTGTCACATGACATGCAGTCAAATGCAACTAGTACATGATATGCGACTAGGGTATCAGCCTATAACTGACATAGGATGTGCAAGGAATTCACGAGGTACAACTATCCTACCGGTATGTAAACTGGTCAGTCTATCCTACATTTGGTATCCTCATAGACCAACATAGTTCAAGTCCCATTGCCACTTCTGATACTTACCGACCCAAATCGGATAAATTGTTACCATCTAATCTTGCCTAGATATTGAATCAAACACCTGATGGGTTATGCACAAAGAAGAAGGGGTTCAGTTATTACCTCTGAAATGAAGACCCACGATTGACAATGGCACAAAGCTTGTCAGAGGAGTGGAACCCGAGGGTCTTGCGATGAAGCACAAATTTCTTAGGGTTTTGATGATTAAATAGGGGACGGCTGCTTCTCTCCAATTTTATATATACTTTAGTTTTTGATAAACCTGGGGTGTTAAAGCGATTTGGAGGAGAGGATTTGAATTTGATTTGAGCTGCTCCTTTCGAGCTTGACAGGAGAAAGGAAGTGCTCGATCCTCCGAATCTGTTTTAAAAGAGATTCAAATAAGAGGTTTGTAACTACCCCCTTCCATATATTGGTATTTACAAAAAAAACCTTTCTTCATGGCCACTTACTATTAACAATATCTTTTACCTATCTAAGAATAATAAAATAAAATAAAAAAACAGAAATATTGTAATTGATTCAAAGGTTTACAAATATACCCCCCTTAAAATAATTTTGTCCTCGAAATTCAAATAAATATTAGGAATGAGAGTGTGCACCTATATAGTTATGATTTACTAGAATGAGAAGTCCAAAATACTACTATCAAAACATGTTTCAATTGTTTATGGGCCAATGTCTAATATAGGACAATCAATAATACTACTACTGTCATAATCTACTAGGAGTTATCGTCAGCTCTTCCTTGTGGTGTTGTCGTATCCTCCATGATCATGGCAAAAGCTTGTCCTCCTTGTGCGGTTGGTTGTGGTGGGGCACTCGCGTTTCTCTTCGGACAATTTTGAGAAAAATGTTGGTTGGATCCACAAGTCCAACACAACCCTAATCTGTCGCGATAATTTTTTTGTGTGTGGCATTTCTTTGAGCAATACTGGAAGGTGGGAACATCTTGGACTTGACGTGGGGCTGCTTGTAGCTGCTGCTGATGGTGCTGTGCTGAGGGCTTCCCTGGAATGTTGGGACGTTTCGTCGGTGCTGATTGGTTGTTGCCCCCTCCCAATGCGTCTCGATTCCTCTTCGGCTTGTGGCTCAACTCTTCTTCTACAGCTTGGGCGACCTTCAGAATCTCCTCGTAAGTGGTGGCTCGACTGGTGGCGATGGCTAGACGTATCTCGTGAGATAGTCCCTTCCTGAATCATCGTGCCTTGTCTTCAGGGGAGCTGACCAAGCTCTCTGCGAAGCGACTGAGGCGAGAAAACTCTGATGTGTACTCATCGACGGTGTGGCTGCCTTGCTCTTGGTGCTCGAATTGACTCACCAATGCCTCTTGTGCTACGTAGGGGTAAAACTTCTTCTTGAACAGTTGCTTGAATTCCTCCCAAGTCACATCTGGAGCAGAAAATTGGGGCTCGCCTTGGTACCACGTCCGTGCGATGTCAAAAAGCTGCCCACTAGCTGACTCAATCTTCAGATCTTCTGGGACTCGAGACATCTTTAGGTATCGCTCCACATTCTCTAACCACTCATCAGCATAGAGGATCGCCTCTGTCCCATGGAATTCTCTGGACCGGAGGTCCATGAAGTTCTTGGAAGTTCCAGGGTGCTGTCGGGGAGCATCTCTAATCTGAAGAGCGTCTCTCAAAGTATCACGGAACATGTTGGCTTGCTGCTGGAAGATCACCAGGAGTGTAACACTGTCCAGGGCTGGTGGCGGAGGCAGAACAGGTGCTGGATACATCGTAGGTGCTGGATGCATCATAAGAGCTAAATACATCGCTGGTGCTGGGTGCATGGCTGGTACTGGATGTGGAACACGTGCTGGATGTGGGACTTATGCTGGCGGTGGGATAGATGCTGGTGGCAGAACGGGTGCTGGTGGTGGAGTCTGTGAAGGTAACTGCGAAGGTGGTGGAATAGCATCTTTGCAGAATCTCGAGAGCTGCGGCAGTGGCGGATTGCCCATATGAGTGAGCTGGCCTCCTTATGTTAGTGGGGTCATGTATGTAAAGAATCCTCCCGCTGTTGGTGGGATGTTCAGGGAAGCGTTGTTCCTGTCTTGAGAATCCATTTACTGTAATAAAAAAAAAATATTTTAGCCGCTGAAAGATTTCAAGCAGGATGCAAGCCAAGGATTCAATAAAATCAAGGATTTGAGGCCAATAATGAGTCAAGGCATGTGGATGAGATCCTAAGTGTCTAATCCTATTCGTAGGCTCACGACGGTACAGTGACATAATCGAAGTGATTAACGTAGACCTGCATGGGCCACCAAAAAAACTTGTCACGACCCGCACCCGTATTTCGGGTACGAAGCGTGTCCAAGCCCAGCCTACGTCGCAGTGTCGGCGGTAGAACGCTGTCTATAACTCACAAGTCACTGAATCTAGAATCACTTTGGAAATATATATCTCATCCACAGAATAATCAAGATACAACCAAGATCAATGAATATCCATGAAACTGAGTAATAAAGAATATAAACTGAATGTTTCCAAGAATCCAGGTCACGTCCGGTAGACACAAATCTACTACCAATAGATGGAATAAAACAAAGACATGAAATAACTAACTGAGTCTAAACTGCAAATCAAATAACGACCTCAACTGCAAAGGTACTATGGTCTGATGCTGGCTCACAACTGCTCATCTGCTCCCGGCTCAAGCTCGACTAAACCTGAAGAGATCATCAGGTCCTCAGAGGACTAGCAAGATACATAAAAACGAGCCTTTCTAACAGTTTATTATGCATGAAGGAATCTAGGGTAAAACAAGTAAAACCAAGCAGTAATAAAATACGAATCTGTGAACTGTCTACGCATAAATGAACTGCTGAACGAAAACGAGACAACACATGTCAATGTCAATAGATAGTGTCAGTCCCTGTTTTTCAAAATTAATTTAATTAGTATTAATTAGTTGCTAATGACATGTTTAGCTTTAAAATAATTTATTATAATTTTTAGGAATTTTTTTAGAATTTTTAAATAATTTTTAAATAGTTTTTAAGTTAAAATATATTATTTTGTAATTAATTAAAATATTTTAATATCATTTTGTAATATTTTAAATTGTTTTTATATTAGTGTGCAATTATGTCAATTGTTTTAATTAGGTTATGCAAATTTATTTTTGCATTTATTTAGGGGAGGGACTATACTGCAAAATCCTAAACTACAGGGACCTAGCTGCTAACCTACCTACGCCCCCGCCACGTTCTCTCTCTCTCCTCCCAACTGCTCTCGACGACCGCTAGCTGCCGATGACCGACCATCGACTTCCCCGATAATTTTGGCCAGCCCACAGCCCCAACCGACCTCCTCTTCCCCTATAAATAACCCCCAAACCCTAAGCCCTAACCCTAGTTAACCCACGACCACCCCGACCCTTCCTTCCCCGACGAAGACCCTAACCCTAACCCTAGCTCCGGCGACCCACTGCGCCACCTCTGCAGCCGTCTACACCACCCCCAACCACCACCACTCGACGTGCCACGCCGAGCTGGACCCAGCGCCACCGCCCCGACGCCCCTAGCTGCCGCCGTCAGCACACTCGACAACCCCCCGAGTTCGCCGGACACGTGAGTAACACCCTAAACTGTGTCGTGCGTGTCTCAAATCGACACACGTGGTTCATCCGGACATGAGAACCCCAACCCTGTGCTCGGACACGCATTTTAGGACTCGTGCGTGTCGTGCTTGGCACTAATACAAGACTCGTGTCCCTAACTGTCAGGACACGAGGATACGAGAATAAAATTCGAATTAAATAACGGGTTCGAATTTGTTTTATCGGGTTTAAAACCCATTCACCTAAACCTAAATAAATCTAACCCAATCCCTAACCCCTAACACACAGCTCGAGCTGACCCCCTGGCCAGCCCGACTGAGCCCAAGAACTCGACCCCCCTCTGGGCCGAGTTCGAACCCCCCTGCTGCTCTGTTTGTTTTCTTTTTTTTTCTTTTCTTTTGTTTTATTTTATTTTATATACATATATATATATATATATATATATATATATATATATATATATATATATATATATATATATATATATATAAATGTATTTATATATATATGTATATATGTATTTAAGTATATATTATTATTATATATATACTGTTATATATGTATATATAAATTATTTGTATATGTATATATATATTTTATATTTGCTATTTTATTTTATAAGTGTATATATATTTTTTTATAAGTGCATATATATATATATATATATATATATATATATATATATATATATATATATATATATATATATATATAAAAAAAAAAAAAAAAAAAAAAAAAATATATATGTATATATATATATATATAATATATATATATATATATATATATATGTATATATATATATATGTATATATATATATATATATATATATATATATATATATATATATATATATATATATATATATATATATATATATATATATATATATATATATATATATATATTTTGTTATATATTTATATATGTATTTCAAATTCTACCTTGTATAAAATATTATTATGTAAATTTTACAAGATTATTTTATTATATATATTTTGTGACTAATATATTTTTACCACTTTAAAAATATATTATTGTTATTTTAAATTCCTGTGTTTTATTTGTTATGGCCAATTGATGTCCAAACCTAGCATGAGTTTTTGGGTCCAGTTGTGTCTAATACATTCAGAGTCTGTACAAGTCATATTGGACTTAATTCATGCTCTGGGTCCTGCATCTGGACTTCGGTTCAATTCGAATACATGGACAAAAATAGTAAATAATTAATTAATTATTTTTCAGAAACTGTTGCTTACTATTTTTGAATTTATATATATATATTTTAAGTACTGTAAAAATCTGGAAAAAAATATATTTGAATACTCTGTTTTTTTTTTGAACAAAAAAAAACTCATTTTATTATATTTGAATACTCTGTTAATTTAGACAATTTATTATAACTTTTCCAGCATTTATTAAGTGCTGTTGGTATTTTATAAAAATAGGAAAACAAAACTCATTTTCATTATATTTATGTTGACTGATTTTTAATAAATATTTATGAGGGTTTATAAATTCCAAAAAATTAGTATAAATTTCTATAATTAACAAGGATCATTTTGGTACTTTATTTTATGTAAAATGGAGCTTTTTGTCTATCTCAAAATTGTTGAAATATAGTGTACAGTTGATTTAATTATTGGATAATTACACTTGTAATTTTTTGTGTTGTTTTGCGTTTTAGTCGTATTGAACCTCACCCCGCACTAGTGTAAAGACCATAGAAAGTTAGTTTGAGTATTGTGTCATCCTACATTGGTCTCCTATGCTAAAGTCACCATTTGGCTAGGTGTCCAATCAGAAAGTCGTATCGCACCACTAGTGTCGTAGTGTTTAACTTAGTATAAAAACTAAGTTTATGTATTTATTTCTACAGTGACGAGTCACCAGGCATCTATAACATTTTTATCGCTGCTTTCCTTTGCTAAAGGCAAGTACTTCTACAAACTTTACATACTGTTACAACATTGAACTGCGAATCCAACCATGTTAAATGCTGATCCTTGGGGTAGCAAGTTAAACCTTCACATGGTGTATTACTTTCAGTCACTACCATGTTTAGAACAGACGTAAAATACGACTACGCGACGTACAATACAAAAATTTAAATCAGTACCAAAATTTAAATAATAATAAAAATTAGTAGAAATTTAGGGATTTTACATCCTACCCAACTTAAAAGAATTTCGTCCTCGAAATTTAGAAAAAATTAGGATAGGTAGGGTGAAGGAGATAGAAGCAGTATAATCGATAAGAATTTGATTCATATTTGAACAAAAAGGCAATCAATTATTTGACGAGAATGAAACGACATTTCAATGGCAATATGTCATTTGATCGACTAAAGATTTCGATGGTTTTAGATGACAATCAACCAATGACTAAGCTCAATCAATCTTAACATTAACCAAAAAGAAAAAGGGACAACCTCATAAGTAGGTAATAATCTCCTTAATCCTTTGATATCATCAATATTCATGAAATCTCTCTTATCATAAATCGTTCTTTTCAAAGATTTCTTCCGTTCCACGTCTCCTTAAACAAAACTAATATGATTATAATTGTACTCTAACTTCCTCTATCTCGTCATAAAATTTCAAATAATCTCAATTTTGAATCCTATAATCTCCATTATACCAGCTCACTTATATATATCTTCCCAAGTTATAATTTTCTCTTAAAATTTAAAAATTTCAAAACCTTCAACCAATTTGGCCCAAGTAACAGTTAAAATCTTCTTACTACAAATTGCATTATGGGTCAATGCACGATGCATCCATAGGTATCAAAAATCCGTCTTCAATGATAAATCTCGAAAACTACAGTATACCTTCACAACTCAATCTTCTATCATCAAAATTAAAAATTTCTAAATTACTTATTAGTCTCTCTCCTGAAATTTTGAATTCAACAATCTCATCTTCTTGATGGTATAAATGAAACTCATCTTAACTTCTTATTCATAATCATCTTACAACTTAATTCTCCATGCATTAAAAATGTAAATGTTTCTTTCTTCCACAATTGGTCATCCTTGAAAGCTAATATCATCGTATCGTCAACATTGTCTTTATCAAAAATTTGCATCCATAAATTTAATATATAATTTGGTTCTTAAACCAACAACACTTTAGACAATTTTTCGCTCGATATTTAGTCACCTTAAAACAAGTTTGAAATCCGAGAAGTATATTTATCCTTGCTGTGGGCTCTCTAATCTACCTCTACTAACCCTAGATTGTCATGATCAAATTTCATTTCTCATAAGGGAATCATGCAAGGAACAAGGTTGCATAGGCAATGGAGAAATCATAGTAAATATGAGAAAGCATTTTAATTGGAAGGAAGAAAAGTAAGTGTAGCTAATATTGGAGTGTGAACGGTGTTATGTGTCTAAGTAAATCAAGATAATACAAGAAAATAAAATGACAAGGGTTAAGCGGTCAAGATAAAAACACAAGGTTAAGCATTTAACGGATTTAGTAGATCGCAATTGGGCCGAAGATTTGAATCGTGATTGAGTCCAAATATATAGACAAAAGTATATCGGTACCATGGTATAGGTTATAGTTAGTCCTTAGGACCCGAAAGTCGTACCATAAAAATAGAATATAAGGGGACGTGTTTTAATGGGACATGATATACCTACATAAAGGTGAGCTCGTCTAGGTCTTGTATGTGTAATTGGTTGGAAGGAAAAGTCTAGTGTTGTGCTTCAAATGTCAAAGTCACGATAGGGGACGCCAAAGGATCAAAATAGAAAGTGGGTTTTCATAACGTACTAATTAATGCACAAAATGAAGGTTAAAGCATAAAAATAAAGATAATTATGAATCTCGTAGGTCAAGGTAAAATAAGTTAGAGACACGATTTCTAGAGGGAAGATAGCCTCATAGATAAGGATATGGTCAAGGGAATGATTCTAATCATTTCTAAGTTTCAACAACTAGATGGTCACGATTACGATCTAGACTTGAGGGAAAGTTGAGTAAGTCAAAGATATGTTCATCGGTTTGGTCGATGACTAATTACACTTGTGTATATGCAATATCATAATCATAGGTGGCATGGCAATCTAATGTGGAATACTTCTATCTCACTAGGGTGACCTCTTCTTGGTCCTTCACTAATATATGATCTAATCTAAAATTTCAAGTTCCTCGAAATTTTCTCAATAAAATTTCGAAGATATTCCACCAAATTCCTAATCACCTTAGGCTGTCAAGTTTAATCCAAATTAAAATTTCTAATCAATCTCAAACAATCCTCGTAATTCGCAAATCGAATAAATAGATTCATCATTTTTTTTCCAAACCTTAAACTCATCATTTAATGAGTTTATCAACCGAATTTCATACTACAAAATGGAACATTTAAATAACTCCCGAATTTAATCATATATCCTTCAAATGTGTATATCTAGCTTCCCATAAGTCACAACTACTCTCCAAGATTTTTTTTTCACCAAAATCTAAATATTCATAATCAAGGCTTTAAACTTGAAATCTAAATAACTTTATATATCATAGATCATATGAGCAAATTTAAATATTTAAATTTTTCCTTCAAAGTCGATTTCATATCTTCCAAAAATCTCTCAAACAAATTTTTTTTTTTTACCATTATCTCTTCAAGCTCAAAACTAAATACTTATAATTCATAAATCGTAGAATCAATTTAAAACCTCAAGCTCTCTAATAAACCGTAAATCATGTGTCACAATTTAAAGATGTTTCTCAAATCGGTTTCATATCCCAATAAATCATAAACTATTTTGCAATTTCAAAAAAAACATAAATCATAAATTTGTTTTCGCGATCTAGTTGTCCTCTTATGTATACCACCTTGTAATCGCAAAATAAAATTCCAACTATCCTGTGGAGGCGGTAATACGCTACTACCCAACTTGAAATTAACTAATCCTTAAGAATCATATTTCTAGGAAAATAAATGCCTCTACAACTCAAATAAAATCTCCATGCATATTAATTGTCAATGCAATCCATCTAGCCATGTGTTTAACCTATGGACATATACTAGTGTAGTCATCTTACTAAACACGAAACTAAGAATTTATGGTAGAAGGAGTCAAGCAAGATGCAATTCAAGGAGGTCGAACGAGAGTCCGAAATTTGAAGTCAAGGAAGGAAGTCAAGTAGGTGGATGAGATTCTAAACTCTAATCCTATATTACAGGCCTATTCGGTACATTTATGTAACCGAAATGGCAAACTGGACCTGCATAGGCCGCCACAAAAACATGTAACGCCCCAGTCCCAAAATACGTAGGACTAAAACGTAATCATGCTAGCTGTATACATACGAAGTATATGGACCCTCGTATATATATATAAGCTGTAAAATACAGTAACCAAGGTACTAAATCTCATCCACAAAGATAAATATTAATAAAATAGCAACTTTGAATTTGTCATGTATACAATCGTTGGGCGGAGACAAAGTCCACTACCAACTAATTTTCATAAGGACGAAATATACAAGGAAAAGAATTTAGTAGAGCAAGGAGATGACGATCCAAGAGCAACATCTCGATGAACAGAGCGCAAGTCATGGCCTTAGCTAGATCACCTGCAGAAATCATAAGAGCACACACCTGGCGAGATAACCAGGTCCTCAGAGGGACGTAACAAGATACATCAACATGCCATATAATACTGAATATAAATATGCCACAATCAAAGAAAGTGACAAGACACAAATAAGGTAAACTAACCGAACTAAAGTGAACATGCAGTGAGAACAAACCTTTCGTCGCATGAGCCCTGGCTGTAATGGTATCTGGTATAGTCCCCACTTGGGCACCAGTGACCGAGAGCATGACGTTGAAAAACGACAGTAGCCAACCTGAGAGGCTCATATCCGTATCTCCAGCGGAGCTTCCGAGTTATAAGGGAAGTGCAATAGAAGCCCATACGACAAGGAATGTTCTCTCCACCCAATGTACCTGTCAAGTCGCATCCACGACCATGTATCTCTACTAACTGCTAAGTCTTCTAACACGCCTTTATTAGCAGTTAGCCCTAACGCATGCACATAGGGGATCAGCCCACACGCAAAAACCTCTACATGCTACTCATCTCACACATCCTCGTGGTACAACTATGTCAAGGGGTATGCAATACACTACAACGGTAGTCCCTTAACTTTAGGTCCACATGCTATCAAAGGATAAATAACAAAGTAATCTAATATCACTGAGCAGGCAGTAAATCAAGAACTAGAAATAAATGAACAGTGATATGTAATAAAATGCAAACTAAAATAAACAGTATAATGGCAAGGTATCTTTCCTGTTGTTACGCCTGGTGTACGATAATATGACAAGTCCAGCTTGGTCCACTAGCCATAGTCATGGTGCAGAGGTCCAAAGTCGCGAGGGAATAGGAAATATGATCAGTCGAAATCAAGATATTTGAGGAAATTTGTGTAAAGAATACTTATATTATTTCCTAGAAAGGTTACGAATAATACTTGAAAACCATGCTTATTAGTAAAAATAATTTTTGACAAATATTTAAAAATGCAGAAAAATTAATTTAGGCTAAAATTATAAGTTTACAAAAATAGGATTTCTATGAAGATAACCTGTATCTTATTAGTAGAGATAATTATTGAAATACTCGAAATTATTTATAATTTTGAAAACCCTTTTTACTAGTTAAAATAATTTTTCGAAAGAAAAGTTTGAAGGCAAAAATGGTTTTGGACTAGCATCAAATAATGCAAATAATAATATTGACAAAATATATTTCTAGAATTTCTAAAATAATACAATTATTAATACTGCAATTATACTACTAGTATTTTAAATAATAATAATACTCATAATTTATAAATAAAATATTATTTCTAATCATAAATAAACTAAAAATAATAATAACAATTATATTAACAATAAATGATGATGATTATAATAATAATGATAATAATAATAATAATAATAATAATAATAATAATAATGATAATAATGATAATAATAATAATAATAATGATAATAATAACTTATATACTCTCCCCCCCACAAAGCCTACAGAGAAGAGAGAGAGAGATAGAGCAAAGAAATTAAAGAGGGAAAAGTGAGAGAGGAAGGAGAGGGTTTCTCACCGATTGGAAATCGGCGGTGACTTCGACGCCGGAGAGGAGAGAGGGGGCGCGGGAGGAGCTCCGGAGCTGACGTCGGCGGGGCGCTGGGGAATCGACGACGGACTGATGATCGCTGCAGGCGACGCTCGCGTCGGCGGGGGTGATCAAGACCGCGACGGCGCGTTCGGAGGAAATCCAGCGTCATGGCAGCGCGCGGAGGTGGCACGGCGAGTAGTTCACCACCGGACGGAGCTCTGGGCGCCGGTGGTCCTGCGCGCGGTGGCGCGCACGGCGGGCGCCGGGACTGGAGCGGAGCGGCGGAGGAGGTGGATCACCGGCGTCCAAGGGTACGGCGCACGAGGCTTCCCTCAGGTGGGCGAATGGGGGCGCCGAGGACGCGCTGCCCGGAGGCCGCGGTGGACGACGTAAGCTAGGGCTCGTCGACGGCGACAGGTTAAGGTCTTCCCCTCTTCTTCTTCTTCGGGGATGATGGTATGATTTTGGTGGCTGGAATAGTCGGGCGGTGGTGGTTTTGGGGGTTTGCCGGCCTTGGGGCCAAGGATGGGGGTTACGCCGGTGAGCGGCAGGCGGCTGGTTGTTGGGAGGCTGACCACGGCGATGGTGGTGGAGGTTGTTCTGGTGGCCAAGTGGTGTAGGCTGTGGCGGTGGTTTGTGATGGTGGCCGTCGGGTGACGGGGACGGTGGTGGAATCAGCCAGGAAGGCTTGGCGAGGACGGGAGTGGTGGTGATGGTGAAGGTGATAGATGGGAGTTGGCCGGGATCAGGCGGCGGGGTTCTGTTGGTGGTGGCGATGATGGCGAAATTCGGGATGGTTGCTGCGGACATGGAGGACATAGGTGTAGGTTTGATTATTCGGTGATATTGGGTGTGTCGTATCGAGGGTGTGTCCCGACACGGGATGGATGATTGTATATAACTGGAATAAGATTTGGTCGTCACAGACACGATGCACGATGAGATTGTGGTGTGGAAATCGGATTGTGGAAAAATTATGGAATTTATGGAGGAGTACCTGCCTATTTATAGGACGTGAGAATTTCCATTAGGATAAAGATTGGGATTGTTTAAATCCCCATTAGATAAATTCAATATTAATTTAAATGGTTTAAACAATAATTGGAACGAATCCAAATCAAATATGGATATATCCTATATTTTAAAGTGTATTTAAAACAAAACCTTTCCTAATTTAAATTATCCAAATTAATAAACTATTAAATTAAACAAGATTAAAAAGATCTTTTTCACATCTATTAAAATATGCTATTAATTAATTTCAAAAATTACATATATATACTGCTAAATAATTTTAAAATATAAAACTTGCTTTTCTAATATACCATTTTATAATAATCATATTTATTATTATAACTATGTAAATAAAAGACTTTATAAATAAAATAACAAATTTAAAATTTTGGAATGATAACTAAAATACTTATTATATATATTTTGAAACTATAAAAAAATACGAAAATGTTTTTCCTAAAAAAATATGTACGCTCGCACATATTCGCACTCGTCGAGCAATTACGAAAAAAATAAAATTTCGTGCGCGACGTAAAATACGACTGCGCGACGTACAATACAAAAATTTAAATCAGTACCAAAATTTAAATAATAAAAAAATTAGTAGAAATTTAGGGGTTTTACAAAAGATTATCAGAACCTCTGCCCGATGGCTTTTTGGGGCCATGAGGGGATATTCTACGCAGATGAGTAGCTAGAAAACGTCGAGCGGACGTTGAAGATGGCGAGGATTCCAGATGACCTGAAGGTCGAAGTTGCGAGCATGTGACTTTTCGACATTGCTAGAGCTTGGTATAGAGAGGAGCCTCAGTTGGCTGAACCCCAAGTTCTATGGAAAGAATTCAAACTACTGTTCCAGAAGAAGGGTTTTTTCGGATGTGGAGCGAGACGAGCTTCGGATGCAGTTTGAGGCATTGCAGCAGGGGAGTATAACTGTGGGTCAGTATACATCGGAGTTCACCCGACTCAGCAGGTTCACAGAGAACCTAGTTAGCACACCAGAGGAGAGGGCTTGGAAGTTCAAGAAGGACCTCGCCAGAGAGTTGCGGCATGCAGTGGCAATCAGCCAGGCCACTACCTATGCGAGCATCCTCAAAGTTGCTCAGGGAGTGAAGAAGGAGATGGACCCGAAGCTCAAGCGGGACCGAGACATTGGCGTCAGCAGTTACCAGGGTCCACCGAAGCGGACCGACACTCAGCAGAGGCCACCTCAGCGGCCAGCACCTCAGCATCATCATCATGGTCGAGCTCCGACGTCACCGAGGCACCAGAGATAGATCCAGACCCAGACATACTTTTCTTGCGTATACTACAAGAGGCCGGGACACCGTGTCGAGAAATGCCGCAAGAAGTTAGGGCAGTGCTTGGTTTGTGGATCTGCTACTCACCAAGTGAGAGATTGCCCAGCAGCTTTCACTCGTCAGGGACCAGTGCCAGAGCTGCAGCAGGAGGACCCAGTCTTCGAGGATCAGTAGCCGTAGGAAGCGCAATCGGATGGACCGTTATCTTTCTTATGTTGCTTGTAGTATCTAGATTTTCTTGTAGTGCCTATTTTGAGGCTTGTCTCTGAGTTTTCTTGCATCTACAGTCTTTCATATTGTCTAATGACTACTTGTTAGTCTTTATTGTTATGCCCCGATCCTGCTAGGGTCGTCCGCCTTGCCTGGATACTTGCGGGATCGATCGTCCTCGCTAAAGCGTGATGTTGTGCAAGCCTAAGTTGTGCTTGCACAAGGCCATGTACCTGCACAAAACAACTAGTCAAGAAAAATACACGCACGCACCCATTCATTGCAGAAAACCAAATATTGGACACAGAGATTTGAAATAGAAATACTCATTTTATTGATAACTTGATAGTAATACAAGTACAAAGCTTTGCGAACTCAGATTTTGCCTTATATTGGCTACATGATTCTCTTTGAAACTCTCTTTGAAAATAGTCACAATGTCCATACATGATATCCCTTTATTACAAGCTGGAATTGAAAGACACCTTCAAAGGAAATGAAAAATTGAAACTTGACTGGAATGAAAATAAAGCTTTGAGGCAATCCACAGCTCTACTGGGCTAGACGAGCTTCGGTGCCTCACTTGAAATCCTCCTGTCTCCTTTTGCTTTCTGAAAAGGATGCCCACAACGTAGGTTAGCACACATCATGTACTGGCAAGCGGCTCTTCGTCGAAACTCACAAATATCTGTACTAATTTAACAAGCTACATATTTACTAGTGCTCTTTCTACTTGTCTAGGTTCCTTTTAACAATTCATAAGAAACAATGACAGTAGAATAATTCATAATCAACTTACCCTTGCCGACAGTCATCCATTCACAAAACAGGTCAGCACAATTTGCACTTGATATAAAGTTATACTTTTTAACACCGCATCTCATGTTAGGTTGCAATGCACTCTAATTTCATAAATGCAACTAACTATATGTTGGTCTACGGGTCGTTTCCCGTGATTAGCCGCTGTGACACATGGGTTCAGCTCGTCGCTATTTGGACATTGATTCAACACTCGAGGTTTCTTGTACCTCGAAATGTCTAGACAATCTCTCCCAGGCCGAGCGATTCTAGGTGCCCCCAGACCCGCTCGAGAGATCTAGTTTTCTTGTATACAAGTTGTCCAGGACCTATGCATACTCTATAAGGCGACTGTTAGGCAACACATGTATTTATGCTTTGCTTTGGTTTATGATAAAGCTTGTAGCTCCTAGCTTTGGGACAATTCTCTTTCTGTGGCAATGTATACAAGTTCGTCCGTACATATCTAAACATTTGAAGCATATTCATAGGCAACAGGTGAAGTGGCAACATATAATCCAGCATATGATTCAATTCATTATCTTTTGTTATTGAGGTATCGTTGATCACAGGGACAAGGCAACAGAGTGGACTAGAGATCATTTTTATTAGGACGTACAAATAAATGCAAGCCCGGTTAGAGCAACTCACCAAGATGAATCTTAGTTGAGAGAAGGAGGGACTTCACGTGCCGTTCACGAATAGTTCACGCATCCTACATTGGCACCAACAGTTGATTAGCATACTTCGGTCTCTTTCTCTCAAGATTCGGAATGAATACAAAATGCGATGAAAGCGAACAATGAAAACCAATCATCGAAAACCAACACGAAAATGCATTCATCAAAACCAAGCAGCGAAAGAAAACATCCAACAAAACTCTTGGATTAATTTCAATAGTGTCACCCCAATTTCCTGTATTTCAAATTTGTACTCGTAATTTGATTTTTGGCACGTATTTTATTTTTTCGACTTGCGGATTTTGGTTTCTCGTAAATGGGTTTGGACCATGGCTTGGTTTTATTTTGTGGAGTTGGTTTGGTTTGGTTTGGTTCATCATGAGTGGAACACCTTAGCCTATTCTCCACCTCCATTCCATCATAACCACCCTCATTAAAACCCACCAACCTTTTCTCTCCCCTCCATAACTCCATTAATTTCTTACAACTTCTTCTTCTTCCTTCTTCCACACAACTCCCCAACCCATAGGCAAGTGTACCTTGCCATCAAATAAGCACCACTTTTTATTTGTCCATTAACTAGATTAGGCCATGGAGAACAACTTTAGAACTTGACGTTTTATGATTTGGAGCTTTCATTTTTCTAGATCTAGGTTTTAACCATTTTTGAAAATCTTTGGTTTTGATCAATTAAACTTCGATTTTTGCATGTTTTGATGCTTCCATGTGGAAGAGAATTCGATTTTACTCAAGTTAGAACTTTGGAAATCTAGATTTGGTTTTGATTTGGCTAAGTTATGAAGATTTGAAGTTTTTGGTGTTCTTGAGGAGTTCATCTCAGCCTTGGTGAAGGCTCTCGGCCAGTGCTCTTTAGCACTTAATCATTTGCGCACCCCGGCCTGTGCTCTTTAGCGCATGGCCGATTGCGCATAGGCTCAGCCAGTGCTTTGCGCTACGCTGGATTGTGCCGGCACAAGCTAGCCATGCGCAAGCCAGCCATGCGCAAGGTAACCCCTGCGCACTCGACCATTGCGCAGTCCATACTCTGTGCAGTCTACCCTTGCGCAATCCAATTGATGCGCAAGGCATCCCCTGTGCCCCTTTAATCCTGTGCCCCTTGACCCCCTGTGCAGTCTACCCTTGCGCAAGGTAACCCTTGCGCAAGGCAACTCTTGCGCAGCTCTTCCATGCGCAGTACATACCCTGCGCAGCCCAACCCCTGACCCCCTTGCACAACCTACTTGGCTATGATGAATTGTTATTTCTTTAAGCTTGGCTCTTCTATAGTCCTATATATATTGGTATTTTATTAGATATTTTACGTCCATTTTATATCCTTACGTCTTTTGTCACGAACTGATTTTTACTTAATATGTTTGGAATGACTATTGTACATGCATGGTATGACAAGGAACTAGCATAACACGATAGTGACCCGTAGTGGTGCACTCCTGACATGACCAACCTGACATGATAGTGGCCCATCGTGGCGCACTCCTGACAAGTACCCTGACATAATTTAACTCGATGCTATTGCGACAGTTAACTTGACTTGACTTGCCTTGACACCGTGGGTGTTCCTGCTTGCTTGCTTGTGCAATCCACTTGTCTTGTCTTGCATCATGCCTAGGACGTGACTCTCTGGGTACCACGGCCAGGAACTCGCGCTAAATTGGATTAGGCTAATGATTAGATCAAACTAGAACATAGAGAATTCTCAGTCACAGGCAATCTCGTTATCTGGGCACTTTAATGGACTTGTAGCTTGCCGACGAGTAGAGTACATTTCCAGCACACTGTCATGTGTTGCACCCTCTAAGTCACCTAAGGGTACATTTGTCTCCCGGGCAATGTACCCACCTATAACTCTCAACCCGCGGAAGGATAACTGGATGGTCTGCAGGGCTTGGGACTGGGAATTCTCACTTGCATCTTGTTAGTAATTAGGCTTGTGATAACCCTAGTTAATTAAAGTAGTAAGCCGTAGTACTTGCTTGGCCAATTGTGAATGAATGGTGTCCAGCTCTGTCTAAGTCTTGTCTAGCCCCTGTACCTGGAACTCTTGATCATGATTGTTTTACCTATCTCTAACGATAAATGGGTAGAGACAGTGAGCTATTCAGGCGAAGGGGTATAATCTCGGTCCTTGTTTGGTTTAAGGATTGTAACCTGGCTCCCGGAATGGTTCCACGTCCCTAGTCGTTTATCGCTCTGTGTACTTTTATTACTTGTACTTTCCTTTTATTCTTATGTTCTGATATGCTGGCTTTTGTTCTTATTTGTGGCCTCCTTTGTGGCACTTGCTCTTTCTGGGGTTTAACCCAGCTGGTTTTGTGTGGCCAGATTTCGGAGCAGCTCCCGAGGATCTACCAAGCTTCCAGCCCAATGGTGAACACTAGAAGAAACCAGGGCTACGAGTGGGTTTTTCCTTTTTGTTTCACCCACTTATATGTAAATTTATTCTTTTGAGGCGTTTAGCCGACGAGCACCTGTTAGCTCGATGCACATTTACTTACTGTCTGCCTACAGGCTGTAAACATGATTAACAAATCCTAGGGTTGATCATGTATGACTGAACTCTTGCTAGTCCTATCATTTGTACGACTAGCTTCATGATCATCCAATATGTAATATTTGGGACGCCTTATATATATATATTTGATGCTCTAATATCTTGTAACTCTGTTAATTGCTTGAGATTGAGACAATAGGCTTGACCTTAAGAGACTGCTTGCTTGTAGTAAACCCTCATATCTAGACAGCCGTGACCGTATAGTTGAGATGTATTCTATTTCAATATACGTAGCTGGCTATGTCTGCCCCCGCTCTCCAGTATTCTGGTTCTGGGGCGTGACATGGTTTAAGTGGTGGCCCATGCAGGTCTTGTCAATCAAGAAATATGAGGGTTTACCGAATAGATGTCTCAATCAATATCCGTCCTTGATCTCTGCTCGTATCTTAAATCCCTGAGAATCTCGACCTGATCACATTGCTTGTATCATTGATCCATCCTGGTCCTTCCTTATTGTTTTCCTATGTCGTCTTCTTCAGCGACATTGCTCCCGGACCCGCCAACCAGCCAGAGGAAGCTCAGCAAGCACCCCAGCGCCAGGAAGATCAAGCTCAGCACTCTGGAGTAGCCTCCCGAGTTATGCTTCCCGGAGGCTCGGAACCTCCAGTTCAGGCAGCTCCGCCCGTTCAACCAGCTAGACAGGATGAGGGACCTTTGGTAGGGCTTATCAGAGAACTGCTTGCATCCCAAGATCGTCGAGGCGACGCCTTGCACCAGGAAGTTCAGGATGCACTAAACCGAGGAGGTCCCCAAGGGAATCAGGCGGCCAACAGTTTCAAGCGCTTGAACCCTCCCTTCTTTGACGGCAGTGAAGATGCGATTGCCGCGGACGCTTGGCTTCAGGATACCGAGGTGGTTCTAGAAGCAGCTAGGACACCTGAGAATGAGAAGGTGGCCGTGGTACGACTACAGTTACTGGACTTGGCTCGCGATTGGTGGGCAGCTCAGGCCATGGGGTTAGCGGCACCAGTTACTTGGGCGACGTTCAGAGAGAGATTCCAGACAAAGTACTTTGATGCGGTGGCACGGTATGACCTGCAGACCCGGTTCACCAACTTGAAGCAAGGAGGCAGAACAGTCGACAGTTATGCATCTGAGTTTTCTAGACTCAGTAGGTTTGCCCCCACCTTGGTGGCGACCGAGTTTGATAGGGCCCAGCGATTCCAGCAGGGGCTGCATTTGGAGATCTTGTTGGCTGTTGAACAGTTCGAGCACCAGACGTTCGATGCAGTATTGAGGGCAGCTAGGAGGCATGAGTACACCTCCCAGAGGGTCGTAGATAGGACCGGAGGCAGGAAGCGGTCCCACAGTCAGATGCACCAATCATCGGCTCCAGCCCCGGCAGCTAGGGGATTGACCATTGGAACTCCGAGGCGGGCGGCCTCAGTGACGTCGGTTCAGCATTCAACCCCGACGTATCCGCAGCAGCAGAAGCAGAAGCAGTCTTCCGCGGTAGGATGTTCGCATGTGGGAAGCCGGGCTATGTAGTGGCAGAGTGTCGTAGGGCGCAGGGATTGTGTCTGGCTTACGGAGGAGCAGATCATAAGATAGGGACCTGCCCGAATAGGGGAGGTCCACCATCATCCAACCTTTTTAGTTCTTCGGTGAGAGGACCAGCCCCAGTTCCAGTCCAGCAGCAGCAGCAACAGCAGTACCCGAGGCCATTGGCGCCCCAGGCCCAGGCCTTCCAGCAGCAGTTCATCCAGGCTTCCAGTACAGAGTCGGCAGAGGGGTTCCCAGCAGAGAGGACCCGCAGCTAGAGGTCAGGCTATGATGATGACCATGGAAGAAGAAGTTGCACCAGGTGAGGTAGTGGCAGGTACTATCATTCATTCATGTCTGCACGATTCGCGACACGGATAGGATTGGAGCCCGAGTCATTATCAGTGAGGCTCAATATACTTACTGGTAATGGTCTTGTGGGAGTAGATTGAGTGTTTTCCTCGTATCGGATCGTAGTTAGCGGTAGAGAGTTCCCCGCTAGGCTCATAGAGCTCCCTATGGCAGACTATGATGTAGTCCTAGGCATGGATTGGTTGAGGAACCATTATGCTAGGATAGACTGCCATGTTGGCAGAGTTGTCTTTAGTATTCCCGGAGAGCCAGAGTTTTCATTTTCCAGAGGCACGGTAGAGCCATCTCCTCCAATATTGCGGATGGCAGTAGCAGCAATGCAGTTGCCCCAGATAGTTGAAGAGTTTCCAGATGTCTTCCCAGAGGAACTTCCAGGGATGCCACCAGAGCGGGAGATCGAGTTCACCATTGACTTGATTCCCGGGACAGCACCAGTATTAGAGCGAGTCTACAGAATGGCGCCTTCAGAGTTGGAGATTTTGTACAAGATGATTGAAGAACTCAGGACCAAGGGATTCATACATGCTAGTGGATCGCCTTAGGGAGCCCCGATGCTTCTTGTGAAAAATAAGGATGGTACGTCCAGGCTATGTGTTGATTATCGTACCTTGAACTCAGTGACAATCAAGAACAGATACCCTCTCCCGAGGATAGATGACTTGTTTGATCAACTCAAGGGGGCTTCAGTTTTCTCGAAGATAGACTTGCGGTCAGGATACCACCAGATCAGAGTCAGAGAGCAGGACATCCCGAACACGATGTTCAGATCTAGGTACGGGCATTGGGAGTTTCTAGTTATGCCCTTTGGAGCAACCAATGCGCCGGCAGTGTTCATGGACCTCATGAACCGTATTTTCATGCCTTACTTGGATCAGTTTGTGATTGTGTTCTTGGACGACATCTTGGTCTACAGCAAGAGCGAAGCAGAGCATGAGCAGCATCTCCGTGTGGTTCTCCAGATTCTCAGAGAGCACCAGTTGTACGCCAAGTTTAGTAAATGCGAGTTCTGGCTCGATCGTATTTCGTACTTGGGTCACATCATTACTCGAGGAGGAGTAGAAGTGGATCCCCAGAAGATTGTGGCTATCGAGTCATGGCCAGTACCTAGCTCAGTGGCAGAGGTTCGCAGCTTCCTTGGATTGGCCGGCTACTACCGGCGGTTTGTCTCAGATTTTGCAAGGATTTCAGCACCGATGACCCAGTTGACCCGCAAGGATCTGCCGTTCGTTTGGACAGCAGAATGTCAGGAATCATTTGAGAAGTTGAAGCGAGGTTTGATAACGGCTCCCATTCTCACCCTTCCAGATGGGACCGAAGGATTCACAGTTTATTGCGACGCTTCAGGCAGAGGATTAGGGTGTGTCTTGATGCAGCATGGGAAGGTAATATCTTATGCATTACGTCAACTCCGTGATCATGAGAAGAATTACCCGACCTATGACTTGGAGCTAGCAGCAGTAGTGTTTGCACTTAAGTTGTGGAGGCACTACTTGTACGGAGACAGAGTAGAGATTTTCATAGATCACAAGAGCCTGAAGTATGTTTTCACCCAGAAGGACCTTAATATGCGGCAGAAAAGATGGCTTGAGCTACTTGTGGACTATGATGTGGACTTGCAGTATCACCCAGGGAAGGCCAACGTAGTAGCAGATGCATTGAGCAGGAGAGCCGGAGTCTACCTTCTGACAGCGCAACCAGAGCTATTGGCAGATCTTCAGAAGATGGGTATTGAAGTTGTCCTCCCTTCGAACGTGGCGTTGATAGCTAGCCTGCAGATCCAGTCCACCATAGTTGAGAGGATCCGGACAGCACAGTTAGCAGATTCCAAGATTCAGCAGCTCAGAGCAGGGTGCGAGGCAAGAAGAAGGCCAGAGTTATGTATTCATGAAGATGGTACACTTCGACACGGTACGCGTCTTTGTGTACCCAGCGGAGATATCAGACAGGAAGTCATGGCAGAGGCTCACAGTTCGCAGTATTCCATTCACCCAGGCGGCACGAAGATGTATCGAGATATTCGTCAGCACTTTTGGTGGAATGGTATGAAGAGGGAGATAGCCCGGTATGTCTCTCGATGTTTTGTTTGCCAACAAGTCAAGGCTGAACATCAGAGGCCAGCTAGACTTCTTCAACCTTTACCGATCCCAGAATGGAAATAGGAACACATAACCATGGATTTCGTGACTAGGTTACCCAGATCTCCGGCAGGCAGAGATGCTATTTGGGTCATTGTAGACAGGCTTACCAAGGTGGCACACTTTCTTCCATTTAGAGTTGGACAGTCGACGGTGCAGCTAGCAGAGATGTATCTCAGGCAGATCGTCCGACTTCACGGAGTGCCAGTCAGCATAGTATCCGACAGGGATACGAGATTCACATCGCACTTCTGGCGCAGTCTTCATCAAAGTTTGGGGACTCGTCTCAAGTTCAGCTCAGCGTATCATCCGCAGACAGATGGGCAGTCAGAGCGTACTATACAAACTCTCGAAGATATGTTGCGGTCGTGTACCCTTGACTTCGGTGGTTCGTGGGAGGATCACTTGTACCTGGTAGAATTCTCGTACAACAATAGTTTCCAGGCCAGTATCCAGATGGCACCCTTCGAGGCTCTGCATGGTAGAAAGTACAGATCCCCGTTAGCATGGGACGATGTCGGAGAGAGGCAGATGCTCGGTCCAGAACTGATTTCTCAGACGGTTGAAGTGGTCAGGAAAGTCAGAGATCACCTCCGAGTTGCTCAGGATCGCCAGCGCCATTGGGTCGATGCTCATCGGCGTCCCTTAGAATTTGCCGTCGGCGACCATGTATTCCTTAGGACCTCGCCTACCCGTGGCGTCATTCGTTTTGGCGTACGAGAAAAGCTTAGTCCTAGGTATATAGGGTCGTTCGATATTCTGGAGCGAGTAGGCGATGTGTCCTATCGTCTCGCTCTTCCGCCGTCGCTAAGTGAGGTACATGATGTATTCCATGTGTCCCAATTAAGACGGTACATCCCGGACCCGAGCTATATCCTAGATCATTCAGAATTGGTTGTTGGTACCAACCTTTCGTATGAGGAGAGGCCCGTGTCTATTTTAGACCGGAGGAAAAAGACGCTCAAGAACAAGACTATTAACTTAGTCCGTGTTGCTTGGGGTCATCACTCTCTAGGTGAGTCAACATGGGAGCGTGAGGACGACATCCGATCACGATACCCCTACCTGTTTGACTCGTAAGGTATAATGTCTTCCTTGTGCCTTACGCTTTCTCTTCCTTGCTTGCATTGTATGATTGTATGATTGAACTGCTTAGTGTTGCTTGTCTGTGCTTAGTATAGATTGTCGTGACAATCTCTAGCTCCTTGATTAAATTTCGAGGACAGAATTCTTTGAAGGTGGGTAGAGTTGTCACCCCCATTTCCTGTATTTCATATTTGTACTCGTAATTTGATTTTTAGCACGTATTTTATTTTTTCGACTTGCGGATTTTGGTTTCTCGTAAATGGGTTTGGACCATGGCTTGGTTTTATTTTGTGGAGTTGGTTTGGTTTGGTTTGGTTTGGTTCATCATGAGTGGAACACCTTAGCCTATTCTCCACCTCCATTCCATCACAACCACCCTCATTAAAACCTACCAAACTTTTCTCTCCCCTCCATAACTCCATTAATTTCTTACAACTTCTTCTTCTACCTTCTTCCACACAACTCCCCAACCCATAGGCAAGTGCACCTTGCCATCAAATAAGCACCACTTTTTATTTGTCCATTAACTAGATTAGGCCATGGAGAACAACTTTAGAACTTGACATTTTGTGATTTGGAGCTTTCATTTTTCTAGATCTAGGTTTTAACCATTTTCAAAAATCTTTGGTTTTGATCCATTAAACTTCGATTTTTGCATGTTTTGATGCTTCCATGTGGAAGAGAATTCGATTTTACTCAAGTTAGAACTTTGGAAATCTAGATTTGGTTTTGATTTGGCTAAGTTATGAAGATTTGAAGTTTTTGGTGTTCTTGAGGAGTTCATCTCAGCCTTGGTGAAGGCTCTCGGCCAGTGCTCTTTAGCACTTAATCGTTTGCGCACCCCGGCCTGTGCTCTTTAGCGCATGGCCGATTGCGCATAGGCTCAGCCAGTGCTTTGCGCTGTGTTGGAATGTGCCGGCGCAAGCTAGCCATGCGCAAGCCAGCCATGCGCAAGGTAACCCCTGCGCACTCGACCATTGTGTAGTCCATACTCTGCACAGTCTACCCTTGCGTAATCCTCCCTTGCGCAATCCAATTGATGCGTAAGGCATCCCCTGTGCCCCTTTAACCCTATGCCCCTTGACCCCCTGTGCAATCTACCCTTGCGCAAGGTAACCCTTGCGCAAGGCAACTCTTGCGCAACTCTTCCATGCGCAGTACATACCCTGCGCAGCCCAACCCCTGACCCCCTTGCACAACCTACTTGGCTATGATGAATTGTTATTTCTTTAAGCTTGGCTCTTCTATAGTCCTATATATATTGGTATTTTATTAGATATTTTACGTCCATTTTATATCCTTACGTCTTTTGTCACGAACTGATTTTTACTTAATATATTTGGAATGACTATTGTACATGGCATGGTATGACAAGGAACTAGCATAACACGACAGTGACCCGTAGTGGTGCACTCCTGACATGACCAACCTGACATGATAGTGGCCCGTCGTGGCACACTCCTGACAAGTACCCTGACATGATTTAACTCGATGCTGTTGCGACAGTTAACTTGACTTGACTTGCCTTGACACCGTGGGTGTTCCTGCTTACTTGCTTGTGCAATCCACTTGTCTTGTCTTACATCATGCCTAGGACGTGACTCCCTGGGTACCACGGCCAGGGACTCGTGCTAAATTGGATTAGGCTAATGATTAGATCAAACTAGAACATGGAGAATTCCCAGTCACAGGCAATCTCGTTATCTGGGCGCTTTAATGGACTTGTAGCGATGAGTAGAGCACATTTTCAGCACACTGTCATGTGTTGCACCCTCTAAGTCACCTAAGGGTACATTTGTCTCCCGGGCAATGTACCCACCTATAACTCTCAACCCGCGAAAGGATAACTGGATGGTCTGTAGGGCTTGGGACTGGGAATTCTCACTTGCATCTTGTTAGTAATTAGGCTTGTGATAACCCTAGTTAGTTAAAGTAGTAAGCCGTAGTACTTGCTTGGCCGATTGTGAATGAATGGTGTCCAGCTCTGTCTAAGTCTTGTCTAGCCCCTGTACCTGGAACTCTTGATCATGATTGTTTTACCTATCTCTAACGATAAATGGGTAGAGACAGTGAGCTATTCAGGCGAAGGGGTACAATCCCGGTCCTTGTTTGGTTTAAGGATTGTAACCTGGCTCCCGGAATGGTTCCACGTCCCTAGTCGTTTATCGCTCTGTGTACTTTTATTACTTGTACTTTTCTTTTATTCTTATGTTCTGATATGCTGGCTTTTGTTCTTATTTGTGGCCTCCTTTGTGGCACTTGCTCTTTCTGGGATTTGACCCAGCTGGTTTTGTGTGGCCAGATTTCGGAGCAGCTTCCGAGGATCTACCAAGCTTCCAGCCCAATGGTGAACACTAGAAGAAACCAGGGCTACGAGTGGTTTTTCCCTTTTTGTTTCACCCACTTATATGTAAATTTATTCTTTTGAGGCGTTTAGCCGACGAGCACCTGTTAGCTCGATGCACATTTACTTACTGTTTGCCTACGGGCTGTAAACATGATTAACAAATCCTAGGGTTGATCATGTATGACTGAACTCTTGCTAGTCCTATCATTTGTACGACTAGCTTTATGATCATCCAATATGTAATATTTGGGATGCCTTATATATATATATATATATTTGATGCTCTAATATCTTGTAACTCTGTTAATTGCTTGAGATTGAGACAATAGGCTTGACCTTAAGAGACTGCTGGCTTGTAGTAAACCCTCATATCTAGACAGCCGTGACCGTATAGTTGAGATGTATTCTATTTCAATATACGTAGCTGGCTATGTCTGCCCCCGCTCTCCAGTATTCTGGTTCTGGGGCGTGACAAATAGAAGCCAATCCATCAATTGGAATGGTTCATTGCATTTCATCCGTGATCAATCGATACCGGCAAAGGTTTCCCCAAAGACTGAGTCAGCAAGCCGTAGGTATTACATAGTGGACCGCGAGGAGCGGGACACTACATTTGTTACTTTTGTTATCCAAATAAAAATCTTTTACTCAATTGTTTCTTAAAAAACTTTTTACTTGATTTTGTACACCTCTACAAAACCCTTGAAATTTCGAGGACAAAATTTTTGTAAGGGGGTAGATTTGTAACTCCCTGAATCATTTTTTGGTGAATTTTGAGATTTTTATTTTCTTTGGATTTAATATCATGAAAACCAAATTTTGATTCCATAAGTTGAGTAATATGAATTTTGACTGTTAATGAATATCCCATTTGAAAAGTATTTCGTATACTAATTCTTTTGAAGTTCTAAATGATTTGATTTTAGAAATTATTATTGTTTTCCTTATTGTAGTATTAAGTTTAAATAGAAAAGTAATCTTTTGATTTGATTAGAAGAGAGGTTTAGCTAATTAATGGAGGGAGAGAGAATTCTGTGGAACCCATCTTCACATATTTTAAAATTATTGGAACTTTTCTACAAAAGAATCTTTTCTTTACTATTAGTGAAACTGTAAAACTATTATATTTGAGCTTCATTAATATTATTTTTCCATAATTCTGATTTTTTTATTGATTGGTAAAAATATTTTAACTAACTGTTTGGCTCAAATTCTGGTACTGTTAGAAGTAGAATTATTAAAATCTTTTAATTAGTTAAATCTATTAGCTAATTAGTTAGAAATAACTAATTCAGTTAGCAATTTGAGCTATTTCCAAAAAACCCCAGATCTACACCTATTCACATCATTTCCACTGTCCCAACTTAGGAAAACACCCTCAGATTCTACAACCATTTACACAGTTGCCATTGTCCCTACTGGACACACACACACACACACACATTCAATATTTTACTAGTATAAATATTACACGTTTTCCAAAATTTCTGACAACAGTCCTGACACCTCAAATCACTCTCACTCTCTCTCCACTGTTCTCTCTCTCCTCTCTGTCACTGTCGTTCTTGGTCGACCACCGCCGTACACCACCGCGACCTCGTCGGACGGAGCCAGAGTTCTCGACATCACCGCTCTACTGCCGTGTCCAGATCGAACACTCTCTCGCCACTAGAGTACATCGACGGAGCCACCTCCACAAGTCGCGCCTAGCCGTCTGTGTCCACCATCTCGGACACAGTGTGCCACAGCAGTGCTCCTCGATCAGAGAGCTTCTTGAGCCGTGTGCCTCGACTCGAGCGCCGACCCTTCGATTCTTGAGTCGCTGCCTCGATCGCGAAGCTGACCCTTCAAAATTCACGCCGCCTCTTCGCCGAGCCTTCACTGCCACCTCGACACGCGCCGAAGCTGAGCCACGACTCAGATCTGGTCCGCTGAGGTCAGATCCAGAGCAGACCGGACCGACCAAGACATCACCCGAGCCACCGCGTCCCCGTCGACGAGCTGTTGTCTTCTTCACCACTGCTCGGACCACCGCAGTGCGTCCTGACCGCCTCGTCGTCGAACGACGACGTCATCTCGAGCATGGATCGACGGATCTTTGTTGCACCACTGGAGGAGCCGTGGATCGTCGTCCCCACCGGGCTGGTAAACCTTCTCATCAATCTCTTGAACCTTTCTTTTCCTGCTTTGGTGTTAGAATATTCTAGGGTTTGGGAGTTGGATTTCGGCTGGAGGAAGAAAAAGGATAGGCCATGGGAAGAGAGTTCTAGGGTTAGGTGAAGATATAGAGCTAAGGTTCTTGGAAAGGGTTTGTATACAGGAAGAAGAAGAGCTGGAGTTGGAGGTTTCTAGCCGAGAGGAATTCTAAAATTTAGGGTTTGGGTTTGTTGTATGAGTGTAAGAAGAAGAAGAGATTCAGAGGAAGAGTAATGGTGGCTGGAGTGAATAGATAAGAGAGAGTGTAGAGTTTTGAGCTAGGGTTGTTGTGGAAGAAGGAAGCGTTAGGGTTAGGGTTTTACTTGGAGTAGTGGTGTGGAGAAGATGAAGTCGGCTGGTGAAAGAATTGAATAGGAAGAGAGAGAAAAAGAAGATAGGTTATAAATTAGGGCTGGAGCTGAGTGTGCGGGCCGGGTCTTGGGCCCAAGGGACTTGGGCTTAAAAAACGAATTAGAAAGAAAACAATAATAACAGAAGTAGGGATTGTGGGCCTGGTGAGTTTGGTTTAGCGGGCTGCAGCATTTGAGCTCGGGCTGTAAGTGATTTTAGTTAGAAGAAAGGAATGGACTGAGTCTTACTTATTTTGTTACTAAATTAATTACAGTCTTGGCAGTAATATTTCTAACATATGATGTATAATTAATTTGGTTAAGTTTTAAATGGCTGTTTAAAATAATATTAAGAGTATTATTATCAAATTAGTATATTTTTAAGCTTGCTATATTACTCTTGTAAATAGATAGCATTCTAAATTATCAAATATTTCTAAATAAATAGGTTAGATAAATTGGAATATCATTGTATATAAATTGGTATAAGTGTTTTTATGTGTATGTATATCTATACTAGTATTTTTAGGTATAAATGTTTTATAGTTTATTTAGTAAATGTTTTCCATATCTATATATTACTAGTACTATTTGATTAGAACATTATCTAGATAATCTCGTATCAACAACATTTTGTAAAGAAATTAGTTTTCAAGAATTTTCTAAACGATTTTGGTTAAAACATAGTTAAGTACTTTACTAGTATTTATTTCTTCAAGGCTATATATATTTTCTAAAATATTGTTAGCTAGTATATTTTCATTAGTTAGTTATACATATGTTTAGCTAATGCCTTTATTATAAACCTTAACAAACTTGTACCAAAATATACCAGGTGACATTCATCCATGCAGTTCTACTCCCGTGCTTCCAAAGCGAGACAAGTACACCGAATCGACCTTTTACTTTGGCTTTCTGTCTTACATTCATGTGCCATGTTCTCATATTGGACACGTGATACACACGATTGCATCATCCTTGTTCGTCATTGCATTGTGAGTCATTATTTATTGCGGAAATTAGGAAAAATATTAACTTTTGTGTGACCACACCCAACATAGGTATTGTGGATAGCCTAATCATACACCTCACGTACGATTAAGCCGAATCTTGTAGAATTGATTGATTGTGGATTGTGGTCCTTAGCCGGTCACACATTAGGTTAATATTTCACAAAGATCACACTTGCATTGATTGTCGTGTTCATTGTATTGTTCATTGATTGTCGTGTTCATTGTCTTCGCATATTGATTGTCGTATACATTGTCTTCAGTTTTGCATTCCCCTTCTGGTACTATAGTTTTTTTTCAGTTCTCGTATTTTAGTTTCACCTTGTACTCTGTAGTTCAGATTACATTGTATATTGTTCTTATCGGGGTTGTACTTTGCTCTTTTCCTGACAGGATACGTTGCAGGTGAGCTTGAGGCCACATGGAGCATGATGATATCATTGGATATTGCAGGATCTATTTCATTTAGTTTTTCTGGATATTGTACTTGTATTCTGATTTCATTATTGTAATTTATTTTACTGGATTTGTCTCCGGATAACATTGTATTAAATGACTTGATGGATATTGGTGATCTTTTTGGGACGTTTATAGATTCTGTGATTGTTTACATTACATTGTAACTTGGAGTTTTTCTTAGTATTGTACAGCTTACTTCGTCGTGTCCATCGACGAAGGCTGGGCGTGTCCGACTCATGTTCGATTATTCGGGAGCGGGTCGTGACACACCCCATGATGCAACTACAAACACAGACAATAGTCTATTGACTTCTATGTCTAATATCATATTCCAACTCAATTACCATCTCGTATGTCAAAGACCATACGCCATACGGTAATATATTGTTGGCAGGAGATTATCCAACTCATTACCATCTCGTGTGTCGGAATAACACGCCATATGGTAATAATCGTTGGTAAGGAATTGTTCAACTTATTTTACCATCTCGTGTGTCAAAGACAACACGCCATATGGTAATATCTTGTGACTAGAAAGCTGGATATAAACTTAGATTATTCAATTAGGTTTTCCTAATCCATGAATTCTCTAACTTTGGCTAACTCTCGAAATTATTGAAAATTTCGGCAGTGTCTCCTTTGTATTTGTTGACCCAAAATTTTACAATAGACAATATATATATCAAATGACCGAGTACGCCGACCCCTTCAGTGGAGTAACTCTATACCGGTCACATGCAGTCAATATAGTAGATAAGAATTATATAAAACACAAAACTAAGTTATCCAGAATCCCAAACATGTATCATCTACTTGCAAATATCATAACTCCTATCATATAAATCTGTATACCATCATATTATATATCGTTAGAAAGCTTATCAAATTTTCTACGAAACACGTGTTACACATTTTGGATTTGATAAAGTTTAATAGGTCAAAATTAGGATACAAAGCTGTTGTGTCCTTAAATTACAGAAATTATTTCCAGGTTTCGACAATGATATTGTCCGGTTAATAATTCCTAATATATACATCTAGATACTATTATTTTATATATCGCTTTATCGAATCCTCTTCGATTTCTGTTCATACATATTCTCATTTTGACAAGGTTTAGTCGGTCAAATTTGTCGTACAAAATTATGTAAACACTGGATTCCTGATTCAATTCCAGAATTGTACACCTATGTTGTACGACCCATAACTTCTACCATATAAACTCAAACCCTATCGTATCATATATCGTCGGAAAGCTTATCGAGTCCTTTTTGATTCTCGTTCAGACATATTTCAATTTTAATGATGTCTGCTAGATCAAAACTGATCCGAAAAATACTGTAAAATAAATTTTGGAATATTGTTCCAGAATTTTTTATCCATGTTGCACGGCCTGTAGCTCCCAGTACATAAATCATAGTACCATCATATTATATGTTTTCGGAAACGGCGTCGAATTTCCTAGATAACTTGTTTAGACATATTTTTATTTTAGTAAAGTTTATTAGGTCAAAACAGTCTCACAATAAAACTGTGCAGGAAAACAAATTTACAGATTTACATTACTTGAGTGTAATACTTGTATTATAGCTTCTACAACTTCATTAGAAATTATATGTAATTAATATAGGTAGGGGAGAACTTGCCTTGGTTCCTGGAATTAGACCTAGATTTAGCTCTCCAACAAATTCCTAAATTTTTGGGGAAGTGGAAGAGAGGAGAGGTGTGGTGGTGGTGAAGTGGAGTGAAGAAAATGGAGAGGGAAGAAGAGTGGAAGGAAGAAATAAAGGAAGGAGATGATGGAAGGGGTTAGGTGTCATATGGGGGTTTCTCTTGTTCATGCACAAGTGCCACATGGCTTGGTGGTTGCCACCTATCCTTACATAATGCCACCTACCTTCAAATGATGACACCTAAGCTAAATGAGTTGGTAAATCAAAATATAATTGCAAAATTAAATCATGGACTTTCATGCAATATTCATATATGAAATAAATCTAATTAAATTATTAGATCATTCTTATTATAGTAAAATATTAATACTTAATTAGAGAAGAAATATTAAGAAATGTATAAATAGTTAAAGTAAATTGAATAATTGGATACGACTATGACAGTATAGAAGACTGGTCGACGATCCAGTCCAGGCCCGGTCAAGTTCGATTCTTCCCATGTCGGTCCCTCTAGATAAACCATCCCCATAATATCCATTTTATTTTCCTTTATGGGGGTATTTTGGTCAAATACTCCTACCAGTCCGTTGTATAAGGTCAATTTGGTATTTTTGGAGGATATTTTTACCAAAATACCATAATTATGTAGTTGTTTATTAATGTCAATCAGTTTTGTATTTTGGTTATTTTGCTGAAAATGATCAAAACACACTTATAACAGCTATATGCCAAGGTTATTTCTGGTTATTAAGAACTCGAAAATTTTCTATAAATAGATATTATTTGATTCAAATTACCACCACAAAATGTCTTCCTCTCTTCTAATACTTGCATTCAAGTTTTACTCGATGATTTAGCTTCTTCTTTACTACAAAGAAAAATGAACAATCATCATATCAACTATAAGGTCCGCAACCTCAACATGCAAAACCCCGAGGGGGTACAAAGCAATAATGGAGGAGGACCTCATTATCAAAATTGATTCAATTTTTTGGAACACTTCACGGGAGTTTATAATAAGAATGTTGTAGGTCCAATAAGACTCATGGGTGCAACTCATGTTCAATGAATGAATTGTGGAAAACAATTCAAATTGGTACCTAAGCACTATGTAGACATCTAGATAGTTGTATCTAGTATCTACTTCTTGTGTAAGACAATGAGGCAAGGACCATGGGACAATGGGGCTCTACGAAATTTGTATATTGAAGAAATGTTTATTTAGCTATATATAGTACTATAAACTTAGGTAGTCACAATTATCATGTGTCAGTTCAAAGAATTAATTGCACATTTCTTTTTGTACTTAATGTTCTATTTATCATTTTTCACTATATGTTATTATTATTAGATAGTTATTTCATGTTTGTTGATATCGCTTATGCCAAGTTTCCTTTGTGGTATTTACTAATAGTGGTTGACAGCTGTGTTTTGTATAGCCAGCTATCGTAATCGAACGAAAGTGGTGGTAGATCCTCGGATTCGATTACAATATCTGCTCATACAAAATCAGATAGATCAACCTCTAATAGCAAGTACCACAAAGATAGCTTGAAGAGGTTGAAAATTCAAATACGAAAGTCATATTAACAACTATCTACCTACCGAGAATAGTATATATTGACAATTTTCCAATTAAATAAAATTCACTCATTTTTCCTACTTTTTTTTAATGAGCTAAGTTTTTTTAATAGTGGCCTCAAACAAAACTTTTTTAAAAAATAGTGGACTCAAACAACTAATGGGCCCAATTTTTTTTCTTGAATGAAATTATTTTCTTAATCAAACTGGTCCAACCGAAAACAAACCGAACCCAACTAGGTCTAGTCTGAAATTATTTTCTTAACAAGTTGAAACAAACGATGTCGGCCAATTTATTTGACCAGTGGCCAAATTTTTGGCACTTAAAGGAAAACAAAAGTTCATAGATCCAACCAAAAACTAAAATGAAATCAGTTTCATCATCATCATCATCTCTTACACTTGCTATATCATAGTTGAGGTACCAGAGGATGCCATTCCAGTTATCCGAAAATTGGACCATTTTGGGATCTAAGTGGTTCATAGCTACTATCATAATTAGAGGATTTGCTGATAGAATGCTTTCTTTCTGGACATATCACTCACTATCCGCCACAGCAACTGTAGTAAGTAGTTCCCCAACACCATTTCCATACAACTTGGCGCTAACCGGACTATGGGCTGCAGAGGTTCCTAAGGTCTTCTTCTTTTGCGTAAGAAGCTGGAATTATCTTTGACACGTAAGGGTAGAGATCTTTGTAGGAGTTCCGTATAGTGCCTTCTGCTACACCAGTAGCCAAGGATATATCTGCATAAAAGATTTTTAAGGCTCAAGACCAAAGCAGCACAGAAACATCCTCCAAAAGAAGATGAGAATTAATTTACCTTTGAGAGGTTTCTTGTCATCTGACAGCTGAGTTATTATGTATATGACAGCAGCTGCAATAGAAATTGGACTCCTCCTGAACAAAGAGACGGGACATATCAGGTCATACTGGAGTCTGGACTCAAACTTCAGAAGCTAGGGACGGGAAGAACAAGAGATTCATAATTATTTCTATATTGACATGCACCAATCTCTTCAGAAGCTAAATTGCTAACACTTGGATCATCTTCCAAGTTCCAAGCCATCTACATCAGAGGGTCAGCTATGGAGTATATGGAGCACGAGAGAGCTCCATACAGGAATTGATAATGTTCATCTTGCTGGATGTCAACCTGATAACTCTTTGTGTTGGTGACAAATTCCTAGTCAAGCACCAGGATGAACAAGAGAGGACCTTCCATAAAAACTTAGAAGGCCAATTGGCAGATACACAAACCTACCTTTTGGAAATTTTAAGATCATGCAAACAAAGAGTATCCCCTAGACTAAAATGCATCAAAGACAAAGAGGCAAGATACAATTTGCTATAGGGAATTGCACTAATATCTATTTAGTCCAAGAGAGAGGGAATGATGTTCATCAATCTATCTATACATTATTTGTGTTTTTAGGGATGCTTAGGTCGTATTCTAGCACATGGGGTTTTGTTAACATTTAGATTTTATGCAGATTGCTTTCCTTATGAAAAGGTAATGTGGCTCTATTTAGATATGCAGGATGAAAATGCAAATTGGGGTTTATTTAGGAATGGCTCTAAATTTGAATCTGAATCTGGAATTGGAAACTGAATCCGGATTTGGATTTAAATTCAAATTCAAATTTGAATTAAGATTTTGATTAAAATTTCAAATTTGAATTTGGATATGATTTACTTCTAGTTGAAATTTGTCGTTATCCATAGATGTTTCATATTAGGAGTAACAATTTATAATGCACTCTTGTATGTAACCTTATAAGGTCATTAACAGTGTAGTTTAATGATAAAGACATTCTCTTAAAATTGGATGTTGTGATGTCCTCCTCATTGTCATTCCAAGTTCTTGGTGTGGTTCCATTGTGACCTAGCAGTATGAGGTCTCTTATGGTTTTAGTTCATTAGTTCCTAGCAAACAGTATTCGGTCCCTTATCTTTATTCAGTGACTTGGTAAAGACTTTGTGGAGCAAGCCTCAAGATCATGCCATATTAACTTGGAACCAAAAGAAGCTCGAGAGGTGGACATAATCTCATCATGATAAAATGTATTGTTTCATCATCTCATTCCATTGTGGATCACAGGGGCAGACCTACCCTAGGCCAAGGGGAGCGGCCACTAATATTTTTGCTTAATATTTTTTGCTCCCCCTGAAAAAACTTAATTTATTTTTGCTTCCTCAGAAATATTTTCTGGGCCCTCCACTGCTTGATTGTTGTCTATGTCCTATACTCATTTCATTGTTGTTTTATCATCTGTCATCCGGTTGGTGACATGGTTTTCTTTGTCCCCCGCCATATTTTTAAGGATAAATCTCAAGAAACTGCTAGTAGTGAAGAATTTCTTTTGAACAAGCCAATAGAAGCTCCCCCATGCCTCATCCTAAGAGGGAGATCTATTGTATTTTGTTGAACAATCTGCTATGATAATCCACTGTATTAACGGGCATGTGAAATTTTAAGAGAGAGAGAGAGACTTGGTGTGGGGCATATGGATTTGCTTCTTCTTTTTTCGTTATTGGATTTGAATTTATATTTGAATATGGATTTAACTGGATTTGGAATTTGAATTTGGATTTGAATCCAAAATCAAATCTGAATTCGAATTTAGATTTGGGCTTAAACTTTTGAAATTAAGGGCCAGTTTGGTTCCCTTTTGAAACTCGTTGTTTGCCGTTTCCGCCGGTATTTTGATGAAAACGGCAAATCGAATTGTGTTTGGTTCCCAGCTTTTGTCGTTTTCTCCAAACAGAAGCAAAGAAAATGGCAAATACTGGATGCTGGTGGGAGCACCAGTTGCAAAGCCAAAACGTCTAGCCACTTGTATTTTGCAGTTTGCTTCCAATGTTACCCCTGGTTATTAATGATATCTCATTGATATCCTGTCTTTTTACTGTTAGAACCTAATTAATGCTCCATTCATATTTTTTTGGGTGCATCTTCTCCCTTCCATCTTGTCAAGCTTGGAAAAATATGGATAAGGAAGATGCTCCTTTCATCGATATCATGCCTTTCTGAAACCTAATTAAGGCTCCTATTTTTTCTATTAGTAAGTCGAGATAAAAAAAATTATATACTATTGAATAACCTGAAAATTGAAATTTTTTAACATCGATTTAATATCATCAATTCAATTTTAAGTGACTTCATATTATTTGTCCATTGAGTTAGAAAGGTTTTTCTTTACAATCTAATTAATTATAAGCACTGCTGTAAGAATTTTGTAATCTAACCAAATTTACAAGGCTGACTTATCTCTAACTGACAAGAAAACATAAATAAAAAAATTAGGTTATTATCTTAACAGGAGAGGATAGTTAATTGGTTTTAATCTTAACAGTCCATTTAAATGGACGGCCAAAAGCATGAAGAGTTCTCTCCTCTAAAATTATGTAAAGGAGAGGATCCGATCGGTCATAGGTGCCTGAATTGGTTTGCAGGAACTTTAAAAAGGGTCCAAACAAAAGCTCTAGATGGTTTTAGGATTTATTTCTGTTTGGAAAGTTCAATATGCACTTCTTTTATTCACTTTCATTATCTTAGTTTCTTTTCAATATTTGACTAAGGTGAAGGTGGATCAAGCTAGTTATAATTGGAAAAAATTATAATTGTATCACACTTTGTGGGATATGTAAACTATAATGGTAGAACATTATATAAGATCCAATCATCTTTTATAACAAATGCCCTTTTTAGTAATTACTTTTCTAAACTGTCGTTTTGAAATGACAAACCAAACACAAACCAGTTTATGTTTTCCATTTACACTTGCAAACCAAACAAAATTCGTTTGGCAATTGGCAATTTACGCTTGGCGACTGTCGTTTGGCGATTGTCCATTTGGTGTTTTATGTTTGAAAATGGGAACTAGATTAGCCCTAAATCTAAATTAGGATAGGACTTCTTTATTTGGAATTTTATCTCTATCCTTAATTGTTTTGGATTACAGTACCTATTCGAATATGAAGTCTAGGATGTAGGCCAATAGGAGGGTGCATCAACATTATAGTTTTTATTCTTTAAGTTTATGAATAAAACTATATGTGCTTTTAAAATTGTACGTGATGTTTTTTCTCCTATGTAATTAGACCCTGAGTGATTCCACTGATATTTGACACCTGGCAGTGTCAGATCATCATAATCAGTGAAGATTTTACTTGTAGTGATCTTCAATTTCTTTCCACATCAGTGTCTAGATGTTTATCTTTCACGGACCTCTCAGTATCTATTGTCGGAGAGAAAATATTCTGCAAAGAACTTTCTTACGAGGGAGTGGCTGTAGCCAGTCAGCAGTGACTAGAAAGTGGAGGTGTTTAGGAAGAGGAGAGGAGGTAGGCTAAGCCATGGGCTCCTCAAAGAAGTCGCCAAAGCCCCAGTGTGGAGTGGGGGTTCCTTGCTAGTGCATATACAAATTTCAGGTTTAAGAAGGCCATCTATATACTTGATCACTGCAGACAACAAATACTTAAGAGTGATCCATCATAGAATTGTGTGCTTCTAAAGAAGGAAAAAGATTTCCCTTGTGTTAATGCCTTAATGGACACTAGTAAAATTTGACTAGATGACCCTTAAGTTTTTTCTTCCCTAAGCTCATCCACCGAGGAGAACTGGTCTTTGCTGTTACCCTAATGGGAGTGAGTACAACATGTCAACAAACAAGCTATAGCAGCCACAACCAACTTGAAAGCAAGGTAGCAGTTTTGACAATTGGAACTGTTTCCAGAAAGCAAGAGTGAAGCTAGCTAACAGTAAAACAGAGCATTTAACTTCTTTACCTGATATCTAGCTCTTCTGACTTCTGGACTGCTTCCTGAGCAGCCTTAACTGCTTGATTTGTCATTCCAAGATGTGAACAGAAACGTCTCTGTTTAAGTGAGGAAAAAAGAACTCAAAATGGGACCAACTCATATGTTTAAAGCACTGATAATCAAACTACAAGAGCCTAGAGGAACGAGAGTTTCCATAATAAAGATTGAACTAACCAAGAAGTCAGCAGCGTGAATAGTGCCCATGTCCATGGATTGGCCCATTTCACCTTCCAGCTGCTTAACAATGTACTCTTTTGCCCGGCCAATTTCTTTCTTTGTAGCTCCATTGGCAACAGAACAAATTTCTAATGGCAAATGAGATGAAAATAAAATAGGGGTCATGCAATACAAGTAGGCACATACACATGAAGTTGATGACAAGGAATACCCTTAACAGTGCGAGGCTTGTCCTCCTGTCGGCAAGCAATATATAGGCAAGCAGCAAGAATGGCATCTTGATTTCTCCCTCTAATAGACTTTAGGTCTTCGACTTTCTTATATATCTCATTAGCCCGATCCTGCATTTTACAGATCAAAAGAATCTTAATGAAAATTCAGATTTTGACAAAAGCTTCAATTAGAAAATGCCGGACTGGGGAGCAACTGCGGAAACCAACTTGTAAGCGCAAGTTAAATAGCTATCTGGCAAAGTTCACTAGGTACACTGAAGAACAAACGTAGATGGTTTTGGAATCAAGAGCATGAATATGTAAACCCCGTATGTTAACGATGTCAAACCTATTAGATTTACTAAAAAATACTAGTAACAATCTAAGAGGTTTAACATGATCAAAAGACGTGGGATTTACAATCTCCCACTTTGCTGATTTCAAACTTATTAGATGCAAGTAAAAATACATGCCAGTGGAGTGTCAGTGTGTTTAAGCGAGTATATGAGCGTATCAATATGTAGTAAATACTCCCCCCTATCATTGTGCCTTGGTTTTAATTGTTACTCCCCTTTAATCTACGCATAGGAATGCTCCGCATAAGTGTATGAACATCTCAAATTAATTTTCATGTAATTATTTTTCTCCCCTTTTGACATCAGACAAATAAAGATATAACAAGAGGCACAATAAAATACACACCATAAGGGAGGAAAAAAAAACACAGATTAGAAGTCCTAGAATTAACTAGTTCAAGTATATAAAAATGACACCTGCAGTTACAAATATTGGATTCATGTACAATACACAATCACGCACCATAATGGATATGTTTCCAAAGGATTCTGATTTTAATTTAAGAACTCTCCCTTCATATTGGATTCAAATTTCATCTATAGAACTAGATTTGCTTTTAGGTTGGATTTGGACTGCTGCATCAAATTATCCAGACTGACAACAGGAAACTCAAAATGCTACGTTTATCCCATGTCTTTTGGTTGGAGTACTGGAGTATAGAGACTAATTTGCAACACCCAAAATGCTATCATATCCCATTATTCAAAGTTCATGGTAAATTTAACAGCCTTTAGCCTACCAAACAACCACTGCCTCAAAGGATGCAGTGTGATTGGTAGAAATGGCCGAAAGTCAAAATCTGTAAGCCTCCAAGTGACAGCCACCCATGATTTTCTGTTAGTTTCACATATTATAAATCGCATTAAGCTTTAAAATCCAACAAGTATCCAAATAGTTCATATTCTTTAAAAAATGGAATTCTCATTTTGCATATCCTAATAAGAACTGAACTCGGATTTTAAATAGTGAGTACTCATTACATGGATTTATCCCTCAAGTTTTTAATATGTTTATATAAACCACAATCTTATTACGTTGGGATTCAAATTTCAAATGAACCTGTCTGACCCAACCTGTTTTATACCCCTATTAATATCATTATCCATGGTAACTAGCAAGGTTTTGAAAAACAACCATTATGGATAAGTTTCGGTCATTGCAGACCAGTTTTGGCCAAAGTCAATCTGCAACTATGCCAATTTATTGTCCCCGGGTTTCAGTAGGATATCATGACAACCTATGCCTACACTTCAGGAAGGACAAGAACAAGGGGTTGGAGAAAGAGGCAACAAGAGGGAAGAGAACCTACCAGCCTTACTCTGGCAATAATGACCTAGTCCACATGCTTTAGTTAACTATATGTTTCATGGACATGGATACTACACAATGCAGACAGCAAAGTGGACAGGGCACTGATTTTGCTGTCCCCTAATGTATCTCTGTGTTGTGTATGGCATGTAGATGATACGGAACACCTAGTTTTGGAGTGTATATGCATTTTATAGTAAAATGCTCAGTTTTATAGAGGCACCATTTTGTCCCATTGCCTTCATTATCCTACCTTGCCACTTCAGAGTTTTAGTGTAAAAATAAGTAGAGAAGTGGTAATTAACCAGGTAATAATGTTCTCCGTTAGCAATCAACAGCAAGGAAGGCGAAAAGAATCCAAATCAGATGTCATGTCTTAGTATCACTTTATCATGTCATATTGTTACTAGGTCCAGGCAACATAGGCAAAGAGGTTCGTCTTGGGAAACCCAAACTCAATAACTAGAAGTTCATCGGTTTTGAGTGTCTATGCTTCCTAGAGTTGCACGCTTCGTTTTGTGGATGTTCTAGTATTTCCCCTACTGCCTTATTACCTTACCTTGCCATTTTAAGGTTTTAGTGTGGCCACAAGCAAGGAGAAAAATGGCAAGATAATTAGGTTATACATTTACCAGTGATGTTACTAATCCACAGAAAAATAAAACAGGTGGCATGTATGTCTCATTGACAATTTAACCTTGCTCACATATTGTCTCCAAAATGGTAAGACGTAGGTAGAGAGGTTCAGATTGAAAACCCAAACCTGATCAACTAAAAGCAATCGATTCTTTCTGCATACTATATTACAATTATATATATATATATATATATATATATATATATATATATATATTTGCACGATTTTTAACCAGAACACTTGATGGTGAACTTATAATCCCTTTAATCTTTCATATTTGAATATAATTTGTATTATGTATACCTTCTTGAAAAAGATTATACTAACACAAAGGTTAGGAATAGGTTTTGGACTCTTTATGTAAGTGTTGATATTAGTGGTCTCGACAGTTTCAGGGGTTCTAGATTGGAGTTTCGGAAGTTATTCGTTTACTAAATGAAAATTTTAACAATCACTATCATAAAGAAAAACTAAAAAAAAAAATCATATATTTAAGTGTAATTCTATGCATTAGTTGCTATTTCCTGTAAGCTTGAATGAAATAATACTAAGATTGATGGATGTTGTGAATCTATAAATAAACATCTTCAACAAATTGAATGTCAACAGTGTACCGATACTGAATCTTATCGAAACATTGCAGCCTGTAGATCTTCGACAAATTGAATGTCAACAGTGTATCGATGTTGAATCTTATCGAAACGTTGTAGCATGTAGATCTTCGATAGGCATAATCATTATGACGACACCATTTCCTGGTCTCTCTCAATCAGTCTGTCCAGTCAAGTCCTTACTCTTCTGATTTCTACTCTTATCTTTGAAAGAATAGGATGCCTCTGAAGGTTCAATGTAGGCAAGGGTGGACTTGAAAGGCACCGAATGGGTCCAATCCGTCTTTTCCTGGTCTTTGTCCCATATTCAAAAAGGCACCTGAAAGACACGCAAAAGGCAACAGAAGGTTGCTTGGTTTTCTTTTTCAAGAGCAAGCCATAAGGACTTTGTAGATCACGAGATATTTATGCACTTTTTGTTGTCATTTTCTTTGTCGAATTGGTTGTAAAGAGATGTCTAATGTTAGTATCATCTAGTATCAGTAGCAGTCAATACTGGATCGGACAGGAAGGAAAAACAATACGATATGTGTCGGTATCGACCGATACGGGTCGGTATGAGATGATACATGTCAGTATCGACCGATACATGTCGGCATGTACTGCAAACCTTGACTAATACTACTATTAGAGATTATCCATATATGACTTGATTATTATAGACACATGTAAGTAGGTTCTTCCTCTTTACACATTTTTCTTACTCAGTATATCTACCTCATGTGATTTTAACACTTAACCTAACAAGCATGGAAAGTCCCTAATTCATGTCGTGCTAGTATTGTGTCATGTCGAACATTTCGGACACGTCATGCACACTCTGAAATACACTAGGACACACCAAAATATGTGTCAAATCCGTGTCGTCGTGTCTGAAAGTTATGTGTCGAATCCATGTTCATGCAACATTGCACTTAATTGAGGATTAATCGTGATGATACTGCAACGTATCCACAAAAAAACATAAGAAATAACAAGATTTTGGCCATTTGTCCCAAGGTTACCGGAACATGGAAAGCTCCGGTATGCAAAACGAGAACAAGTACGCGGATATGCCAGGGATCCTAGTATGCGGAACGTTGGTGGTAGGTTACTTCAGAACGTTTATCTAGAACGTGGTACGATGGTCCAAACGCAATACATTGAACCGGGATGTGGAACAATTTTTAAGGGCACATATGCAAAATAATACATTATATGATAAAAATTAAAATCAAATAAGTTCATTATTTGAAAACTTCTTAGCAATAATGTTTCTTCAAAAAGAAGTAGAAAGTCATGGCCTCTTAATTTTTTTATGGAAAATTAACTAAAAGAATTATATTTTTCCTTTTTCCTTGCTAAAATGCACCCTTTGTTCGGTAAGGGTAGAACGTTGAGATTATTGTGATCTTATGTGAGATAATAGACCTTCTTCTTCTTGAGTGTCAGGTGCCTCAAAGCTCTCATTCTCCAAAGATTGCTATCGTAGTTCTCATAATATGTCACTAGTTTAGGTCAACAGTACGCGGAAACCACGTACAAGTTCGCCGGTGAACAACGTTCCAGTAAGTGTGAACTGATACGCAGTTCACTATCCATATGGCAAATTCCACTAACCTCGCTCTGTCCACTTGATTCTTGGACAAGTACCCTAAAGTGATATTATAGCCCTGATACAATGTGCTTAAGGATCAAAAAGAAAATTCAGAAAAGTGATATTATAGCCCTGATACAATGTTCTTAAGGATCAAAAAGAAAATTCAGAACTCCCGATACCACCAGAGAGTTTCAAGGCTTGCTCTACTTGTTCACATACAAATTAAACAGTGACAAAATGATCGGTGACTAAACAAACTACGATGTCTTAAATGTAGTGATAGTTGGGAAGTGGAAAATTGAGGGTGTCAACTTTCAAATTTTAGTAGGCAAGAGACTTCAGAAAATCTGACAAGAGGACATGCCAACAGGACGTAGATGTATACACAAATACGCGTATACATATGCATTTGAGTAGTGATCCACATAACCAATGGATCCAGAATATGTCTAAATTGACTTGGGTCGTCTTGATCCATACTATGCATTTTTCATAAAGAGTGTCATCCTTAAAATGAGAAACATAAAGTCATCATGGTCTGACAACTTGTAGACATAACGGATTGTCCCCAACAGTCTGCAATCCTAGCACACCAGAACTTGAAATTTCAGTGTGAGCGTCTTGACCGTATACATGAACTTTTATCGAGTTAAATGCTTATGTTGATCATTGTAAAATATAGAGGTCACAAATACAAAACATCATGCGATGGAGTACCAAATCATCAGATAGGATGATTCGAGAGTTTGGGCCAAACTAGGCATATTTTTGGCAACTTAAGGTTTTCCTACTTAATACCAAATTCATCATCGAATTTGGGCCAACTTAAGTGCAAATTAGATATTTTAGAATAGCAACTTGTCTATTTTGATACTTTAGGGTAGGAAGTTGCAACTAGGAGATAGTTCAGGGTATTTAGCAAATTTCCTTAGTATATTTGGTAGTTCTTGTTAAGATGGAATAAGTTTTGGAACATGCTAATCGGCTTGATCTTAAATCTGGAAACATGTTAGTTCGCTGCCAGTTGGTTTCTAGGACTAGTATTTTTTGGAGGTCAAGACTTGTATGGCTATATAAACTCACGTGAGCTTTATTCTGATAGAATGAAGAGTGAGAATTTATTTAGTTGTGTGACGTGATTCCTATTAGTAGATGGAAGTTCTTCAAATTATTATCAAAACCCGAACCCATATTCATATTATCACTTCATAAAACCCAAAAAATCCCTTGGTTTGTTGTTCTGCTACAGTACCCGCCTCCAGCAACATCTCCCCCACCTTCCTGCGCTTTTTTACTGCTGCTGCTGTTTAGAACAGCACTAATACCTCTTGCAACACCGCCAAGTTGCCTCCTCTTTCTTTGCAAACACTTCGTTGATAGCAAGTTTTTTCCTCTCTAGGCACCATAAAGCAACCATACAACCCACTTTGCCGCCCCTTGCAACTCAAGGGCACCTCCACCAACTAAACCGATCAAGTCCCTTAGAAAAGGTTTGTAGTTGATCTCCGAACCCGGACGAAGTTGTGCCAATGTGGAGCATCGTCCTTGGACTTTCAATCTGGAACGTCTTGTTGCATGGATCAATTGCATGTCCTTTGGTAAATTCAAACGTGTTCTTTGAATTCGAATCTTAGCTTCTGAAATCGGCTATTTTGTTAGTAGATCATAGATTTTCATTGTTTAGTAAATAACCCTCCGCAAATCTCATATCATTTACTTACGAGCCGCCCCATTAGATTTATTTACGAGCCGACCCATCTTTCAACAGTCTATCAATGTCTTTCTCGATAGCTCAATTAAATACCCTTACGATCATCGTCAGTAGTAAGAAAGCTCGCCTGGTTGCTCAAGGCTATGAAAAAGAGTCGAGATTATCCCAAGATGTTAATTTGAGTCCAGGTGCTAAAAAAGGTACCTTTCTAACCTGCGTACTGTCATCCAATCATCCAATCCTTCTCAGATTAGAATATTTAGAGGGTATTGCCATACAAACTAGAAGGCCAACTCGAGTGTAGGTATCCATACCTTTCCTGTCATCCAGTTTAAGCTCAAAAAGCACACTCCAAGTTCCCCCTATACTAGAGAAAGAGTTTGAGATGAAGGGGTAAAATGATAAGGTTTTTGCTATAGAGTAATGCATGCATATTCAAAAATTAAAGACACTCACAACGTTTTACAAAAAACAAAGTTTGCCTCATCACATGTTGGCCCCCTTGACTGAGAGTTCAGAACATCTTTGGCCTCTTGCTCCAAACGAAAATAAATTATAATTCTATTGTTGGCACCAAAAAGGAGGAACGTAAAAATATCCTTCCATATGCTTTCACAACTAAAGGAGGCCCAGTCATGAAATAAAAACGCAGCTGAAAATCGGTTAGGCCCATGAAAGGGTGATGATTTACTAAATGAACCAGTTCGCAAAATCTATAACATTCAACTATAGAAAAGGGACTGCGGCCAGAGAGGTGATTAATATCAGCCATTAATAGGTAAGACGATGGGTAAGCAAAGGGAGTTACCCTACCCTCCCCCAAAATACCCAATGCCTAATCTTACCTTGATATATAACTTTGAACTTTAGATCAGTGTTCTAAATAGCGGTTGAGGCGGCTGCCTAGGCGGAGGTGGCGCCTAGGCACGATGCGGATACTCTCCACACCGCTTTTGCCGTAGGCGGTGGAGTAGACGGCCGACAACGGTTTGGTTGCGTAGGCGTAAGGTGAGGCAATGTAGGCGGACGCCTATCTCAAAAAAGAAAACTGCAAATTTATATTTTTTTAAAAAAAAGAGGGAACGTCACAGTTTCTTGACGCTCTTTATTCTAATTCATAACTAATGTCACTTGGGAGAATCCAACTCCATATCCTGCACCAAAAACTTTGTCGTCTGAATAAACGTAAAATCCTCAAAATTATAAAGAACTAAGTTCAGCTTCTTGAGAATTTTATTTAACGTTTAAATACATAAGCAATATGCTATACACACATAGACAAGATGTATTAGGCGTCTAGGCGATAGGTGGACCCTCTCCGTCGCGCACCTACCTACCGCCATTTAGAACCTTGCTTCAGATTGCCTATCATACTAGGATAAAGGATAAAGATTATCACCACCCTATAGGGTAAATAGGTAATGGCTAAAGATAAATAAAAAAGTCCTTACAAAAATTTAAGCTTTTAACTAAAAAGAGCAAATTGATATTTAACATAAAATAATTCAATATACAACATAATTACGTCTACACTATTCTTGTAAAATTATACAAGGGAAAATGAAATACGCATGGACGAACAACTGTAGGGAGAAGCCTCTATTACTCTAGTCTACAAAATCAAATTTGAAATTAAGATATGAGTCAAATTACTAAAATACTTTCAAGTAAAAGAGTAACTGGGAAGTTATTAGCCTCTACCCTTAACACACATATTCATCAATGGGTAAGTTACTCTTCTGTATAATTAAGATAGGGAGAAGTTACTCTTCTGTATAATTATCAATGTATAATTAAGATAGGGAGAAGCCTCTATTACTCTAGTCTACAAAATCAAATTTGAAATTAAGATATGAGTCAAATTACTAAAATACTTTCAAGTAAAAGAGTAACTGGGAAGTTATTAGCCTCCACCCTTAACATACATATTTATCAATGGGTAAAGTTATCCTGCATACGCTTACCCAAAATTATGATAGGTAAACGTGGGCGACTAGCTATTGTCATGCCTAGCTGTCAAGTTGTTTAATGCTGGACGATAGAACTTTCACTAAATAGACTACATGGATATTAGACAAGAATTTGATAAAGAATTTAGAGAGAAAATGAGGAGGTTTCAAGATTCATCATTGTTTTCATTCTCCTCCCATGAGAATGGAATATATGGATATTAAATAGCAGACTAGATAAAGAAGACTGACAGCAATTGAATACTTTCAAGATTGATAAAGGACAAAATTCTTGACGAATTAATGACACTCAAATCCCAGTAATGAGAATGAGGGGATGCTAGTCCAGTCGATGAAGTAAAGGAATATAGCTGATGTGAGGTGACAAAATGGTAGCCATCATCACCGTCTAAATGTAATCTACTATTAGCACGGAACTCTTCATGGGGAGAAGGAACATTGCATTAGTTTAGGTGGAAGCAACAATGAAAATTGTTCTTTTCCTAGGGAGGAAACATTGAAGATCATTATCCTCTACTACAGCTAACAACAAACTCAAGGAGTTGCCAGAGCACTTGGGCTCTTCCTAGAAATATATTTATGGTTCTTCTCTACTGCAGCTCAAGGAGTTGCAGCCCTTGAGCTCTTCCTAGAAACATATTTATGGTCAACAATGACAACAAAATATTGGTACCATAAGATACAACAATGAAGAGAAACAATAAAAAACGAATAAACCCAACAATCATTAAATAGCATGAATAAGGATTACAACCACTCATAATATTCACCAAACACTCAAGAATTCAAAGCCCTTGCATCTTCCCTTTGTCTCTCTTCCTTCTTAACCTCTATTCTATAAACAGGCAATCAATGTTTATAACCTAAAACTGAACCCTAAAGCAAATCCTAGCTATCCATCTTAACTACCAAGAAACCAATCTAATCTTCAAAGTAATCCAGATTTGTGTGTAGATAAAACACGATCTATTTAGGATTCTTTTCAAACTAAGCTTAAGGGAATCCTAACAAATTTTGCTTCACTTGCTTAGTTACTACAGGAAAGTATCCTTTCGTGCTTACTACAGGAAAGTATCCTTTCGTGCACAATAAAATTAATGTTAGTAGTATATGCTAATAGCCATGAAAAACACTGAACACCACCCCATGCAAACAAACACCTGTTCAGGTTCCATGGACATAAAACTTTACAACTTCATGAGACATCAAGTACGTGCATGGAAACATGCGAGTTTAGAAGGAATCCCATCATCAAATCTGTTTAGTATTTGTGACCAACCAATGTCCTAATCTGATAAGGTTGAAGATAAACAGACTCCATCAAATAAATATTCTTGACTAGTTGGAAAAAAAGGTATCAAACTTTTGTAAAGGCAAATCTTTTATAGAGAGAGAAAAAAGAGAAAAAGGTCAGAAAAACATATACTCCAAAGAGTTGTGGAAATAAGCTTAAAACATAAGTCATAACTAGTTACTGAAATGCTGATACAATAAGCTTGGTTATCATTTACATTTCTTTCTTGGAAGAAAGAACTCATAGACATTAATCTGGATAACTAAGCAATACAAAAGTATTCTTAAGTAGGATGCCAGATTATATAAGTTAACCTACCATGGTATGACCCTGATAAGCAATTAGCACGTTACAGAATCAGACATGAATATATTATTCTCCCTATATATATTTCCAAAATAACCCAATACTGGAAAAAGTAAATCAATCTTTCATTTGGGATTGGCAAAAAAATCTAAATGCACTTATTCGCATTTCACTACAAATTAGCTTCTCTGCAACACCAACCTTAATGATTGGAATACTTTCACGGTATGAGACGTCCAAAAATATATATCTACACTTGCATAGTTAAATCATTACTATTACCTACATTTGACAAAATAACTATGACTGGAACAAACATGCTTATGAACCAAGTTAGAGACACAAATAGGCTAATCAAGTAGGACAATAAATATTATGTTTACGGAGTTCAATCTAGTTTTGACTAATAATTGTAAGTTGGTTTTATTCTGCCTAATTTCATCAATTAAAATAAAAAAATCGAAGTGACTCCATGTTTATTACTCATACATACATATGGAAGAAGGGAGGAGGAGCCATTAAACATAGCAAAGCCACAAAGGTAGGCTTCAAATATCCAACAAACTCAACAAAATATGCAAGTACAAAGCTTTTACTTTGGCAAGTAACAACTTTCTGTAAAGGTTTATTGTCATCTGCAAACTACTAGATGACTGCAAAGAAATGTCCTCATCCTTAAGATGGTATCTATTAATAACAAATCTTTCATACAACAATTAGCATTTTTGTAAAGGAGAAACTTTCTACACAAATTTTATAACCATGAAACAGATAAATGCATATTGAAGCACTTAAGAAACTGCATCATAAAGATTTTTGTACCTTTATAGTGGCAACAAGGCCCAATCTGAAAGAAAAAGCAACCAGATGAGTACAAGTTCCACAGCAAGTGAAACATAAGAATAATATCAACTTCAAGTTTATACACTAGTAAGGTTCAGTAATAATTTAGCACTGACACTTCCAAGTTAAAAATGATATAGTTACTATAGATGAAGTCAAGACCACATTATCTTAGCAACAATAGATAAAGGATAAATAAATATTACAGACACCACTTCTTAAGCAGCTACGGTAATGCTCACTTCTTAAGCAGCTAAGGTAATGCTCACTTTATATCTTGTGTTCTCATATAAAACAATATACACATTTACCCCATGTGTCTAAGTATTTGGCTTAATTTACCAAGAGATTAGACATGGCTCCGATGATGGCTTCACCATTAATGAGATTTTCTTATGATTGCCAGGTGTGTTCGTGTAGGTGCATTGTTGTTTGCATTGTAGATTCCCAGCCCATGTTCACCTATGTTATGTGACTGAGACATCACAAGGGAGCTATACTTACAAAGAGAGGAACTATTAAACAATTGTTGAAGCACTACAAGGGTGACAAGAGGAACAAGGGACATGGAATTCAATCTAAGATTAGTTTCTCCTGGTTTTTTTTTTTAATAGAAAAACTATGTACGTGTGCAGATGTAAGGAAGACATCTACCTAGACAAATTCTAGGCCATTTAGACCTAAACTACAGACTAGGACGACACATTTAATCTTCATATTGCTACTTACCAATACAGGATGGGTAGTAGGACTCTGCCCACAGCAGTGCTTCAATCACTGTCACTATGGGTGTTGGCCTGCAAACTATAGAAACTAGGGAACCTTGCACTGATATGACCTGCTCCAGCTTGGTCTAGCATGACCCTTCCAGTTACCGTGTATCATGCAAACTGAACCTACCACTCGTAGGCACGACCCGCAACTGGTCAACACTACCCTCTGTTCGGAATATCATTCATATCGGCTGGTATACCGGGCAGTACTGTTTTTGGAGGGGGACTGATACGATATGACTGACCAGTATGGAAAAATCGGTCAGGACCCAAATCGGCTGTATCCGACCCCAAATCAGCTTATCGGTCAAATTGGTTGATATATCGGTCTGAATCGGTACGGGTTGGATCATTGGGTTTATACCCTGTTACAAGAAAAACTGGTTCAGAATATGTATGTTTCTTTAGTGTTTCATGCGACTTAGAATATGTATGAGAGGATAGAGCTTTATTCTAAATTACTTCTATTATATTTATATTGATTCTCTAAAATATTTGTTATACATGACATATTTGAAGTGAATTATTATACTATACCACCATGATGTCGTGTCATATTCCCAGATATGTCCACTATATCGACCGGTATCCGATTTTGGTATGGAGACCCCCCAACTGGTATGGTTCTGATATCTGATATCATGAACATTGACACTTCTCAGTGCCAATTCAACAGGCAACATGAGAAGGTTGTCAAGAAATTCTGCCACATCCTATTTTGTGCTAATGGTCATATTTATGTTTATGGGCAATTTAAGGCTTCTCCAAGCTTTTTTTTTTAATCAAGAACTATTATGTTTCTAATCTTCCAAAGCAAAGCCTTGAAAGATATACTACTTTGTGATTTTAGTTATGTAGTTCTAACCTAGAAGGGCCTAAGCTTGGAGCCAGGCTGCGCATACATACTGAAGGATGAGGGTTTAAGACCTGGGAAAAAGCTTCTCGTTAAAGAGGGTAAGGCTACATACATCTCAATCCGTTCAGATCTTGTGTTAACATGAGCCTCGTAGCACTAGGATGCCCCGTAGTCCTAAACTACTGGATCAACTGCAGAGTGTAAGAGAGCAATCCTCCAATCTTCCATTGTAATTCCACGAGATCAGTTTAAGTGCTAGAAGAATTTCAACAAAGTTTAAACAATGTGATCAAATAGACAAAAGTGAAACTTGACGAAGCTCAGTGGGATCAAATTGCCAAAAACCTCACTGGGTGTAGGAGGAGGGTTCCCTTTACCTTTGAGACACAAAACTGAACATAGACCCACAAGAAGTTGAATAAAGAGAAAATAATGTTGTTAAGTTGTGTTACTATTCTCTCTAAGTTCTTCTAAACCAAGTTCCGCAGTATAGGCTGAAACAGATAACGAAAAATGTCAGAATTACCTAAAACTGCTGGAAATACCGAAACTTACCAATTCAGAGCCACAAAAACTGCTGAAACTGATACTCATAAGAAGGGTCTGAAATCACAATGCAGGCCTTGTTCTTGATATTCATAGCCATTGAACAAATTGTTTTAAGTTCTCATTCATGACATAATTAGCCACAACTCTAGTTGAAATCATGGTTTAAAGTATCGGCCGATACCGATACGATTTGGGATGTCCCGATCCGATACCGACCAATACCCGATACTTACCGATACCAACATTGAGATTCTCTTTTCCGGTCAATTCGGCAAAGAAAATTAAACGAAAAAGACAATTCATCAAGGGTTTAAAGCATAATAAGATTGTAAAAACATGTAAAAGAAGAAAATCAATCTATTATATGTAAACCAATCCCTTTATTTAATTTCAAAAGTACTACGAAATAACACTGAAAATACTTAAATTGTGCCTAAATGTATAAAATATATGTTTTTAAATGTAAATAATTTATTAATAATTATTTTTTTCCGATACCAAATATCCGATACTCCGATCCGAAACCGCCGATACTACCGATATCACCGATACCAATACTCGTAGGAATAGTCCGATACCGATTCCGATACCGATACTGTGAACCTTGGTTGAAATACCATTTATAGTGGGGTCTCCGAAAATAGTGACAAACACAACAGCCATTTAAATGCAAGCTTGAAGTAGATATCATAATAGTTTAGCATTACAAGCAAGCTAAGAAAGTGGATTCAAGAATGATCCCAGCATGAACATAGTGCAACAACATCATTCAAGAATAACAAATTAAGTGTTTCTGAAGACTGAACTTCACAAATACATGACTAAATAAAAAATTTCCTCAAAAGAAGGAATTTTCTCGTGAGAAAAATCCTAAAGTAATATATTGTTATTAGGTTGCATATGGTCCTTTTCATCCACTTCCTTATGTCAGTAAAAGAGAAAAATGCGTAACATGGACTGCCATTCTAGGCTACTACAAGCTGGAAATATTCAATCCACGAGGTATTTCGTAGATAGAATTTAAATGGATAACCTTGAGAAATGTTAAACATATACTAGGATGTTGGAAGCATAGACGCTCCTGTGACGTCGGACACGTTTCGGACACACCCGGACAATCCAAAATACACTCGGACGTACCAATATAGGCATCGTGTCCGTGTAGGATGATCTATGGACTGCCAAATGGGTGTAAATCTAGGTCTGATTTTACAGCTTCCGATATAGACACTCCAAAATTAGGAGATGCCAAAGTTCGTACCGTGTTTTTTTTTTTCGTAATTCGTCAGCAGTTCCACCCCCATCATAACTAAATAGAATGGATTAGGTTAGATCCTTTATTGCACCGACACGAACAAGACGATACAAACACGGAAAGGGCATTTGTAGCTTGGAGCGCCGCCGTCGTGTCCGATTCGTGTCCGATTCGATTTAGATCGATCTCCGAGAGAGGGAGTAGTACCTGTCGGCCATGGTGGCGATGGTCCGGAAGGCGATGATTAGGGAGCGGTCGGTGCTGTTCCCCCTGTTCTGCCAGCGGCCGAGGGAGGAGTCCCCGTGGGCGCCGGTGGGCTTGGATATGACCGTCGAGAGGCCCCCGTCGGTGAGCAGGGGGTTGGAGGGGCCCCCCACGCGGTTGGGGTCGTTGTCCCCGGATTCGTTCGCGAAGGTCCTCCACTCCGAGGTCTCGTCGACGGAGTGGGCCTCCAGCACCAGCCCGCACTCCAGGCAGACGGTGTCGCCGGCCGAGTGGTCGAACACCACCTCCGTGCTCTTCTTGCAGTCGGGGCAGAAATTCTCCGCCATAGCTCCTGGTGGTGGTGGTTGCTGCTGCTGTGCTGTGCTGTGATGCTGGTGGTGCTGGTGCTGGTGCTGGTGCTGCTGCTGGTGCTGCGAAAAATAATAATGGGAGAGGGTGAAGAGAGAGAACGGATGTCTCTACAATATAGTCTACATTTAATTAGGTTGCATTTGTCTTGGGCCATGTTTGGTCAGTGGATCATGGGATTGGAAGGGGAAAAAAAAAAAAACTATTTTTGGGTAGCAAGTAGGGGTGAGCATTATTCGGTTTTGGACCGAAAACCGAACCGAATAAGAGGTTCGGTCCGGTTTGGTTTTAAAAAAAATCGGTTCGGTTTCGATTTTGAAAATAATAAATTTTCTTATTCGGTTTCGGTTTCGGTTTTGGGTTTCGGTTTCGGTCCAAAACCGAAAACCGAATAAGAAATTTTAATTATATATATATATATATATATATATATATATATATATATATGTGTGTGTGTGTGTATGTGTGTGTGTGTATATATAAGTATTAATATATATAGTTATATACTAAATATATATAGGTATATACTATAGGTATATAATAAATATGTCTAGGTATATTTAGTTACAATATATATTAACAAAAAAACGCAAAAAAACCAAAGCAAATGAATAAACCGAATAAACCGAAAACCGAACCGATTTAATTCGGTTCGGTTTGATTCGGTTTTGGGCCAATTCGGTTCGGTTTCGGTTTTGCTTATTCGGTTTCGGTCCAATTCGGTTTTTGGGTTATTCGGTTCGGTTTAAACCGAATTAACCGAATGCTCACCCCTAGTAGCAAGGATATAAGGAAGGAAAGAAAAGTGATCCTCAGGGGAAAAAAAAATAGTTACATCCATCCAAATAAGAAGTTATTTTTCCATCTTAAACTTTTCACTTTTTTCCAAAAATTTTCGCATTTTCCAAACATCGAAAAGAAAAATCAATGAGAATTGTAATTTTTCAAAAGAAAGAAAATACCAAGGAATTGATTTCCTTTCCATTCCTTCCTGTGAACCAAATGATGCCTTAGGGTCCACTTGGCAATATTAGGGGTAGCGGGTATGAGGTATTTTTAGAGTACCTGTTATGAGGTATTTTTAGAGTACCAGTTATGAGGAATCTGATTTTTTGTGGTTTTAAGTAGCGGCTTTTAAGCTAGTCCAACACATGCTTGGTAATTCATTAGCGAACGGTTCTGAAAGTTTTTTACTCGAATAAAATTACCTATATGTCCATATATAAGTAAAACGGTCCCGAGCGCAGGAACTGCTACACAGTCCACAACTCGAAGATAGAAGTTTTTGATCAAAATAAACATGAAATAATTGAAATGTCTGGTTGCAAGTAGGAAAGAGATTTTAAAAACTTACCAGAAAAAGTAGCCATGGTTTGGAAGAAGTATAAGAGATAAACACAAATGAGAAGGAAAAAATAGGGTAGGGTATTATTAATAGTTATAATTATATATTTTTAGTAGGGGTATAAATTGAATAAAATAATAAAATTCCTTAAAATCCATCAATTTTGGGTGTTCATAAAGCCACCCAAAATTATATTACACCGGTTTTGGGGGGTCTTGAGCTGGAAAAAACCGGTGCCTAAAAAAAAAACTAATAAGCAAGGGTTTTCGTAAACGGTCAGTTCAAAAATATCACAAAATCGATAGAAATCCCGTTATCGAGCAGACTCTTAGGGGGCGTTTGGTACGCGATATTTTTTTTATTACCGGAAAAATTTAAGATGGAAATCTATTACCACGTTTGTTTGGCTTATAAAAAATTTATTCCCGGAAATTATAAATACCCGGTAAATAGTTTACCCACAAAACATGGAAATTCTATCCCTTGAAAATAGGTGGGTATTTTTTTTTCCAGGCAAAAAAAAAACTTGTCTAAATTTTTTTTTCTTCTTTTTGATCAATTTTGATTAGTTTTGAACATTTTTTTTTTCTGTCATTTTTATCACTTTTTTGTCGTTTTTACCAATTTTTTTCGTTTTAAGCGATTTTTTGTCGTTTTTATCTATTTTTTGTCTTTTTTTGTCACTTTTTGATTATTTGTTGTCGTTTTTATCGTTTTTTTTGTCGTTTTTACCAATTGTTTTCGTTTTAAGCAATTTTTGTCATTTTTACCCATTTTTTGTCTTTTTTTGTCAAATTTTCGTTTTACCCAATTTTTTGTCCTTTTTGTCGTTTTAAGCGATTTTTTGTCGTTTTTGTAGCCTTTTTTGTTGTTTTTACCTATTTTTTGTCGTTTTTGTCGTTTTTTGGTCATTTTTACTGATTTATGGCGTTTTGTCATTTTTGTCGCTTTTACCGATTTCTTGTCGATTTTTGGTTATTTTTTGTCGTTTTAACCGATTTTTGTCCTTTTTATCGATTATTTTTCGTTTGGTCGCTTTTTGGTTATTTTTTTTCGTTTTAACCGATTTTTTTTTGTTTTTTTGTCGTTTTTAACTATTTTTTTGTCGTTTAACCGATTTTTTTTCGTTTTAACCGATTTTTTGTGGTTTTTATCGATTATTTTTTGTTTTTGTCGCTTTTTGGTTATTTTTACCGGTTTTTTGTTGTTTTTACCGGTTTTTTTATATTTGTTCATTTTTTTCGTTATTATTATTATTTTTTTTTTCCGGGGATATTTATATTGTCACCAAACATGGGAATGTAATTCTCCAGGAAATTTAATTCCTTGGAATTTGATTCCCGGAAATATAGAATTTCCGGTTATATAGTATTCTGCATACCAAACGCCCCCTTTAGGTCATCTCGCGGTTTTATCTCCCATGGGGTTTTATCTCCCATATTTCTATAGTATAAATTTATTTTAGAAAAAACTTTTAATTTATATCACAATTTCTATCATATGTGACAGTGATGTAGGATGGAAAGTTATCTTCTACACGTAGAAACTCTCATAGAAATTCAGCATCTCTCATACCATTTAATATTGGGTCCCCACATCATTAAATAAATTGAGAATTCTATTTGTTGTCACGTAGGATAGAAATGGTGAACGATTGGAGAGTGGTTTTTAATACGATTTATATATAGAAACTCTACCAACTATGATAGAAATTTCCTCTTTAAGTACAATGACAAGTAGGATAATAAAAATTTTCTTAAAGTATAATGACAAGTAGGATAGAAACTCAATTTTAGAAGCACCCATTGGAGATGGCCTAACTAGTAAAAATGAACGGGAACAACACATAATCTGTTAGGACACAACACATAATTTTGTTAGACAGCAATACACTATTTCAAAAACCCAAAATTTTCTTCTTCTCACACGACTTTCTCCTCCGCTTCTTTTTGCAACCTCTTCCTCTATTCATATATCATTAATAATGGTTTTTAATTCCACTATAGGAATTTGGAAGTTTTAGAAATCGTAATAGTTGGGTTGAAGACGACGAAAGAATGCAAGAATTTTGGCAGCCTTAAGGACGGACTGTCAGAATTATGACAGTCCTAAGACTTGAAATTCTATGTCTTAAGACAGCCAGGATTATGTAGTCCTAACAATAGTCAGGATCGCCAGAATCCTGGCAATCCTCGGACAGAGATATATATAACTCTATGTAGAAATGTCAGGATTCTGGCACTCCAAAAAACATCCAGGGCTGTCAGAATCTTGTCAATCTTTCGTCGTCTCCAACCCGACTGTCATGACTTCTAAAAGTTCAAAATTTCTATAATAGGGCTCGAAACCACCAATAATTGTGTTCGAAAGAGGAAATGTTGCAAGAGGAACAAAAAGTTGTGTGAGAGGAAGATGGAATTGGCGCTTGGGTGTTTGAAATTGTGTGTTGGCTCCTAACATCTTTTTGAAAGTTTAAAAATAATCATATTTTTTAAAAGATGTGATATCCCCTATCACTTTGTGTGTTGCCTCTGATATTTTCTTTTCTTTTTAATAATAAAATAACATTAAATTTAACACTATTTTTATGTTTTGTTTGATGTAAGAGAAAATAGCATGCAACATTTGTTGTATAATTTATACTGTTTTATATTTTGTTTGATTTAAATGGTGGAATTAGTTCATAACCTTTAAACCAAGCTCGACCCACCTGTCATAACCTTTATACTAATTAGCGACACGGAAATTTATGTCGTTGTCCACGAGTAAAAGTGAAGCAGTAATCCTTTCTTTCTTATTCTCAAATTTTTACCCAAACTTGCATTCCCCCTCAAACTCTTCTCCTCCCTGACGACCAAATCCCCCTCCTCCTCCTCCCTACCTGTCGAGCGCAGGTGCGGCGACCCCTCTGAGGTGACCCCTCCTCTTCGATCTCAGCGGCTCCCTCTGCGGTGCCCCCTGTCGAGCGCCGGTGCGGCGACCCCTCCTCGACCCCCTCTCCGCCCACTTATAGCCCCCCTCCTCGACCCCCTCTCGGGTCCACCTCTACAGCCCCCCCTCGACCGTCCTCTCCGGCCCCCTCTACACCCCCCCCCCCCCTCCGGCCCCCTCTCCGGCCCCCTCTACAGCCCCCTCCCCGGTGCTCCGGTCAGACCCCCTCTCTGTGCGGCCCCCTTCTCCTTCGTCTTCGGTAAACCCTAACATATCTTTATTAAGATTTTTTATATTTTGGATTTTGGAGAAAGAGTACACATGACACATTTTCTTATACATTTACATTTTGGGGAAGGCACAGGACACAAGAAAATAGAATGGTTAAAGATTCATATGTAAACATTAGCTAGTGTTTTGGACACGGACACAATAGCGTAGCTAGGGTTTTGGACTCGTGGCACTAGCTAGGGTTTTGGATTTTCGTAAATTATTCGAAATTTGTGATATTGGATTCGGATATCCGAATATTTTCGGACATTAAGATATCGAATCCGTTAATATTGGATTATGATATCCGAATATTTTTCGTATATTATTCAAAATATTATTTCTATTGGTAACGTGCTGTATGATACCCAAAAGCGTACTAGACGTCTTACCGATAAAAATTTCCATTGGTAACCTTCTGAAAAATTTGTAATTGGGCTCACAAAACTCTGTTGCTAATCCATCGCAAAGTTGTCGCAATTTTTTCGACGAAAAATTTACGTTGCTAGTCCATCGCTGAGATGTTTTGCCAAATCCGTCGGTAAGCTGTCGTTGCAGTGGCAGATTACCGACAAAAATGTCTTAGCGATAATAATTCTAACGACGTACCATTTTCGTCGATATTCCTTCGGTAATTGAAAATAGCGACGGATGTGTTACATTTAGTGACGGATACGTCCGTCGCTAATTAACAATATTTTTGTAGTGTATCCAAAAATTGAATTTTGGTGATGTCGACTAGGGCTTCTCCATCATTTGGAACATGAAGCATCAGACCTAGATCGTCAAAATCAAACTCAATTCTGATCCCACCGACTCGAGATAGTACGGTTCCGTTTGTGATTGATAGGCAATAAAACATATATATCACATTTAAATAAATATGATAACGAGATTGTACTAAATCTTCGAAGACAAAGTGTTGAAATATAGATAAATAGGTCGAAAATAATGTAAAGTTTAACGAATTTTTAGGACAAATTGGCCTTTCAATGAAACAGTTAAACCATTCATTTGAAGTATCTAAAGATACGAAAATAAATTCATCGAACTCAACATTATCAGGTAGTGATGGATTAAAAAGTGAAAATGATACTTCTTCTTGAACATTGGATGAAGAAGCTTCTCCAACTTTTCTTTTCTTCTTAGGCAATTTCGGAGCCATTGGCAAAAATAAAAGAAAAACTGAGAGATATACCAGAAATTAACCATTGGAGATGGAAACCCCGAAATGAACCTGGATCCAAACTTTTAGGGTTGGAGGAGCTTGGAGGAGGAAGAACTCAAAACTACGGTTAGGGTTTTCGTGGTTCGGGTTGCAACCCCCTTGAACCAAATTCTGAATTTTTTTAAATTTTTCTAAATTTTTTCTAGATCTAAAATCATAAATTTGAATTAGCTATATGGAATATATTTTCGATCGCGATATGTTATATATTTTATTATCGATTTTTGGCTTTTCGAAATGGTTTATTAAAATTTCTATAGTTTTGGGCTTATATAGTCTAGTAAATAAAATTAATTTATTTGAACTCATATTCGAACTTTAGCCCAATAATATAGTTCCTCTATATAAATTATTTTTTGGCCTTGTTTAGATTTATATTTTAATATAATGATTTGGGCTTATTTATTATGGGTTGATGGGCCTAGATTGTGTGGGCTGCTTTTCATTTAAAGTTATAAGAAATGGATTGGACAAATGGGGTTGGTTTCAAACCATCCTTGATGATGAATCAACAATTTGAATGTTCTGGTTAGATAGAAACCCAGAAGATGGTTTCTTAGATACTTTGGCACATTCAAGTGAGTCCATTTTGTTCACCAACCCAAACTTGGATAATATTCATTATTCCACTCATGGATTGCCACGTGTCAACATAAAATTATTTTTTTGTCCGCGTGGCCGTAGCCCGTTGGAAACGGTGGAGCACCTCGACGCAGCAGCGCGGGTTCGAGCCCCCTTGGAGGCATGCCTCCAAGCACAAGTAAGAAGTGGACACCTTCAAAAAAAAAACATTTTTTCATTAATTTAATTTCTCTCACCTTGTAATAATGGAAAAAAATAGTTTTATGTTAACTCGTGGCAACCCATGAGTAGAATGGACCTAAGTTTTGGTGGGTGAACAAAACTACACTCCATTCAAGTTACCTCAATTTTCATATACGAAACATGTTCAAAATGTCCGAGCTCTCTAGCCTAGTGGTATTAGAGTGGACATCCGGAGGGGCCGGCAAGGTTCGAGCCCCCCAATTGTGTGTGTGCGTGTGATTTCAAAAAAAAAAAAAAAAAACATGTTCAAAATGGGGGTCGTTTTATCAGTTACAATCCTTAAATTTAGTCCTATGTTTACCTTTTTTAAAATCCACTTACGTTACCAAAAAGTAATAGTAGTTGACTTGCACATAATTGCGAAGTTTGAAGATGCATCTTAACATTTCTCAATCATTATTGGTACTCGATCACTATTGGTACACGTTCATTAATATTGGTACAGACTGTTAGGCATAAACCAATAGCATTAGACTTGCACATGAAATTTACATTTTGAATCTGTTAGCTACTTAGACCATCTCCAATGGGGGGTTTCTATCTTCCCTATTTCTATGGAAGAAATTCATTTTAGAAAAAACTTTTCTCAATGGTGATTTCTATCACCATTTCTATTCTAAGTGGCAATAATGTAGGATGGAAACTTTCTACGAGAGTTTCTATCTAATAGAAATTCTCCTATCTCCCATGACAATTATTATTTCCCCACACCATTAATTGATCCTTTTACTATGTGAGACATAGGATAGAAATGGAGAACCATTGGAGAAAATTTTTATGTCTACAATTTCCATGTAGAAAATTTTTATGTTTCCATTGGAGAACCATTGGGAACTTTCTACAAGAGTTTCTATCTAATAGAAATTCTAATAGAAATTCTCCTATCTCTCATGACAATTATTATTTCCCCACACCATTAATTGATCCTTTTACTATGTGAGACATAGGATAGAAATGGAGAACCATTGGAGAAAATTTTTATGTCTACAATTTCTATGTAGAAACTCTTCCAACTACGATAGGAATCTCTTTAAAGTACAATGCCAAGTAGGATACAAAATTGGGAGCATTGATTATGATGACAACTATTCTATAATATACACAAAATCGAGATACACGAGCATATTAATATATACTGCTGAATCTACAAGCAAACCTTCTTCCATGAAGTGAAGGTCTCTTTGATACATATAGTACATAAAGACACTTGAAATTGGAATTTAATATGCCACTGCATCTGTGTTTACATTCTTATTAGCAGGAATAAAACAACACTCTATTAGCAAAAAAGACCTTATCCCTGGAATGCTTTTCGCTCTACCAGTGATCTTATATTAACATCAATACTATAGTTACCCGAGAACTGACCTGATCCAGACCTACATCTGGAATCCCAAATGCAATTATTATCAAGAGAACATCTCCTCCCATTTACATCTCATATTTACAAGATTGAATGCCCTAAACCTCTACAAAAATTTACCTCCGACAAATCAAACAGCGAACACAGCTCCACCCCCTATCCACCGGACCGGATAGCTTCAATGCTGTATAATCAGATATTCCTGATGCATGCTAATAGTAGGCATTATAGGTCTGCTGATACCCATCATGTATTTATGCTTGTACCCTCTATTGTGGGCGAGGGTTATAGTCCCCGTCTCAATGAATCATAGCTACAGACTAGAAAATTTGATAGTAATCAACCCCCCCCCTTGGGGTCAATCCTTTAGATCTACCCTCACTACCTCCATGACTGTTGCATTACAAAAGAAGCACCTCTGGCTATTCAAGAGGTGCCTCGTAATACAGCCAAAGCAAGAAGTATGGTGGCAAGGCTCAAAGATAGCATCAGAATCACAGGCATAACAGATGCAGCATAAGCTCTCCCCTTCGTCATCAGTTCCGACACCTGAATCTCTTGTTCCCACTGAACCTTCAGTCATACTTATCAGGAAGTTTGAGAATTCCTCAAGCTGAGCTAGTTTCGCAAGAACAGCGTCCCCTCTCAAGACATTGCCCTGTGTCATGTTTGATAAAGTTCAGAATCAATTCATCGTAGCAAACAAATGCATTAGATTTGACAAATATTACAATCATTTGACAGTAGCAGACCAATCAGAAACACGAAAGGAAATGATTTTGGCATTACCAAATCAGACTACTTCATAGATAAGTTTACCATATTTGAGCTCATGAAAGAAGCATGAAGCTACAAAACTAGCTTTGGGCTATTATTTGACAATATGCACGCAGACCAAACACTACGTCCTTAACGTCAGGTCATTAAAAATTACCCAATATCAGTATGGGAACACTATTGGGAATCCATCTAGTGCCGAAATCACTTAATTGTCTAGTATGGGAACACTTAATTGTACTCGAGACTGATTTGTGTCAACATCAAAGACAGAGGAGGCATAGAAGAAGACAAGATAGAGAGATACACTTAAGGGTTTTCGCATCACACCATACAAACTCAAAATAGATTTCTCATTCTTCAATCAATAATTTATGACTTACAGACTATTTATTCTCAACAAATAAAAGAACATAAATTCAATCTCTAAAGACTTATCTCTAAGATAACTTAAATTCTAACTGATGAACCGAAAAATAATCTCTACCTAAAATAACCAAAAAAAATAAAAGAACAAATCTAAAGTGGTTTTCCATCATTCTCCTCGACTTCGAAAAATTCACCTTCCGGTGAATCATGTGAGCATGAAATCCGATAATTATGCTCCTAAGGTGTGTTTGGTTGTCGAAACTGCGGCTGGAACTGAGGTCCTTTTGGAACTCGGCAGAAGTTCCAGTACTTCGGATGTTTGGTTAAAAAATTGGATGTGGGTTGTGAAGTCACCGATGGGACACTTTGTAGTACATGTCTCCCCCAAGATTCTTCAGTCAACTTCCTAAAAGAATTAGGATGTGGAAATGAACTCCCCACCGAGGGGAACTGCTCACTGCCAGGCATGCGACGTGCGAGAGGTGGCAGCATGCGGCGGCAAGCACGAAGCGCCGAGGTCGCCACCAGATGGAAGGGTCACGACGAGCACTCGATCGAGCGTCGAAGCTCACAGTTGTGTCGAAGCTCAACCGGATAGGCCACGGCTGTGTCGAAGCTCAGCTGGAGGGGTCACGGGTGTGTCGAAATCGTCACCGGAGCTCGAAGCCGTCGGCCAACCTGCACCGATGAGCTGGAGAGAGAGAGAGAGAGATGTGTGGAAGAGAGAAAGGCGTGGGAGAGGACCCGTTAGCTGGAGAGAGGTGTGAGACAAAGAGGTGTGGGAGAGTGATTTTAATATTTTTAAAAAAATAATAGTAGTAGTAGTAATAATAATACTTAATTTATACAAGATCCTTCAGTCCACTTCCTAAAAAAGAATTAGGATGTGGAAATGAACTCCCCTCTGAGGGGAACTGCTCACTGCCAGGCATGCGACGTGCGAGAGGTGGCGGCGTGCGGCGGCAAGCACGAAGCGCCGGGGTCGTCGAACACCAGATGGAAGGGTCACGACGAGCACTCAATCGAGCGTCGAAACTCACGGTTGTGTCGAAGCTCAACCGGATGGCTCACGGCTGTGTCGAAGCTCAGCCGGAGGGGTCACGGCTATGTCGAAGTCGTCGCCGGAGCTCGAAGCCGTCGGCCGACCTGCACCCGCAAGCACGAAGCGCCGGGGTCGTCGAACACCAGATGGAAGGGTCACGACGAGCACTCAATCGAGCGTCGAAACTCACGGTTGTGTCGAAGCTCAACCGGATGGCTCACGGCTGTGTCGAAGCTCAGCTGGAGGGGTCACGGCTATGTCAAAGTCGTCGCCGGAGCTCGAAGCCGTCGGCCGACCTGCACCCGTAAGCTGGAGAGAGAGAGAGAGAGAGAGATGTATGGAAGAGAGAGAAAGGTGTGAGAGAGGTATGGAAGAGGACCCGTGAGCCGGAGAGAGGTGTAAGAGAGAGAGAAAGGTATGGGAGAGTGATTGTAATATTTTTTTAAAAAATAGTAGTAATAATAATACTTAATTTATATTATTTAATAATAATAATAATACTTAAAAAAATTCATACAAAAAATTAATAATGAATAATATTAGTTGGGGTAACATCACCCTATTCAAAAATGAAAAATCATATCACTTCTCAACTATTACTTTATTACAAACCAAATATAGGAACTACATAAGTTAACTTTTTCACTCAATTCCAACAACAATCCAAACAAAGGAACTCATAAAATTTGGGTACGCATAACGCGCATACGCAATGCGTACATAAACTTTCCACTTCCAAGTTTTTCACTTCGTTCCACTTCTCCCAACCAAACAGCCCCTAGTGATGTCCTCCAAATCGGTGGATGGCGAAAGCCTCTGCTCGACAAGGTAGTCAACATTGAAGCTTCTGACAAGACGACGAAACTCCACGACGGTACTGGCAGTTGTGGAAATAGAAGACGCAGAATGTCCAACATAGACGTACATCAAGCACCTAATTAACTTGTGGTTGTCTCAATGCGTCCAGAAAAGTAAACATGATCGTCCCTACAATCAATTATTATTTTATGCAAACTATTATAATTATTTATAACAAATATATAATAGAAATTGTTCACGAATTTTATTATTAGGACATGTTTTAATTATTAGAACACGTTCAAAATATTTAGAAAACTTAATAGGTTCTTTAAACTCATTGGAAAAATCATATCTATTTAATTCTTCTAGTGATGATATATAAATGTCAAATTGATTGTTGTTCTAAACCTAGACCTAGTTTCAACCACAAACTTAATTTGTGTCTTAACTATTGTAGGTTCATAAGTCAACTGTTTTAGGTTCAAATATGGACAGTCTAAGGATATGGTTGGATTCCGACTGGACTATGTTTGTGTATCAATAATAGTCTCCTCGCTAACATCATAATTGCCAAATATAGCATTTAGAAGTTTATCACGTTCAGAATCTAGAAGATCCTTAAAAAAATTAATGAACTTTTCATGATCTATATTTAGTTCTAAATATTTAGTTACTCCCTAGGTCTTTACCTACAAATAAAACATATTCTTAATCTAGAGCTCTAATACCAATTTGACGCTGGACGAAGACCTTGAGGAAAAATAACAACAAATCTAAATTGTGGTTTACCATCACGTAACAACAATGGTTTTAGTATATAATCCTAGATGAAACTCAAACCTAAAATTTAAATTCAGATAGATTAATGTTTAGAGATGACTAAATTATTTCTAGTTAACATCCTCCTTTTGCCGTGGGTACAACAACGCAGGCAACTATGTTGCACAGATACGGATAAAGTAAGACTGACACGGAAAACTTTGGAAATATGATACAATACAAAAAATACAAGAATAAATAAATAAATAAATACAAAACATAGTTTCTTTATCAAAACTAGAATCAAAAGTTAATAAATGGGAAGTTAGCAAACAAAATTTTAATTTTGGATCAGTAGGTACAGGATGTTATGAGCTGAATAGCCACAGGAGAAAAAAAAAGGGGGATCTATCAAAATTAAAAGGGAGAAAACTATGATAAAGATGCATTCATATGTTCCAAGCATTTCTTGTTAGCAATAGAATTTGTTCATTGTTATCCCCTTTAATCCAAAGATTTGCCTTAAATATATTAAGCATTGTTTTAAAATATAGGGCTACATTAGAAAGTATATCTGATCCTTTCAGAATCCAAGTACTTTGATCCCTTCAGATACGGGTACAATACCTCCATCTTAGTATCCATGCAACATAGAATGCAGTAACTAACACTTTCTGTTTCTTGTGTTTGTAAAACAGAAATTACATAATCTGGAACATTTTAGTTCTACGATTGGGAACAGAAGTTTCAAGATGAAACTAGCCATAAGGCTAATGATTTATGAACACTGTCCTCAACCAAATTAGCCCAATAAAGCATAGAACACGGTACATTATTCTCCGTTCCTGTTTAGAAGATAATTAACAAGAAGATTTAAGAAACTATATAGTTAAATAGAGAGAAGATCATTTGGGCACCCAAAGTTCCAAGAGATCTAACCCAGTTGTAGCCTAGCAGGTATTGGAATCCATTATGGACAGTAGCAGGACACTCCATACTTGCAAATATGGCAATAATGTCATTGAGCTCCTTGTTTCTTGAATCTGCAGTTTGCATCCATGAGGTTAAGGATAATCCCCACAAGTGGTGCTAGAATCATCGTTCTATTCGTTTTCTCTAGATATTGAGGTCGCATGATTGACCTATAAAGAAGACACAAGGTATGTATAAGTAAACAGCAAACATATATATCAACAATGTGTGTACAGATGCAATTCATTTGAGTAAAACACAAGCTTGAATGAGCTCAGTGTGGCTGGAACAAGGGTTTGGCCAAAGCCCCTGGCCAAGAGTACAGGGATACCACAGAGCATGACCTTTTTATTAACCCTTCAAGATTACAAGTATAATTATATATACAACACTGATCTGATTTAATTGGTGCTGCATGACCTCATTGATGGATAAAAACAACTTTCAAACACAAAGATATGAAAGTATACTTAGTAAGATTTGTCATTAGTACTTGGTGCAAGGAAATAAGGAATGAGTTAAATATGGGAAGATGCATCCAAGAGATTCTTGTTTGACCACAGACCAAGTGTTGTCTCGGGTCCTAAGTATGAGTCCAACACATGCTTGAGCTTAGAATGCCTGAAAATAAGGCCCTGATGAACATATGAAACTAATATGGATGATTCGAGATCATACGAGTACCTGAACGGTTCCCTATTGACACCCGTGATTTTATATGATACCTCTAAGGTGCCACATCTATATAAGAATATAAATAGATAAACTAATGCATTGCAGAATTTAAAAAAATAAAAAAAATCTTATAGTGACACATCGTAAAGAAAACAGAAAATGGTAAGCCCCTCAGAGGAAATGGTATCTGAGCACTTACACAAAGTTCCACCTCCTCCAACTAACACAAAAAAGACTTACAGAACTTTTATTCATATAGAGCCTGTAAAATCTGCTTTAATCAATTACATACCCTCTTGACATGTTTCAGACAATAGGTTGATCTTTATGAATAATTCTCTAACTTCCAATTAAGACTGAATTCATCGGTTGCACAAACTATCCAAATCTTTTACTGCCATTATCCTAGTCATTATCTATTACCAAACTTTTCTTTATCATATAGAGCCTGTAAAATCTGTTTTAATCAATTACGTACCTTCTTGACATGTTTCAGACAATAGGTTGATCTTTATGAATATTTCTCTAACTTCCAATTAAGGTTGAATTCACCGTCTGCACAAATTATCCAAATCTTTTACTGCCATTATCCTAGTCATTATCTATTAACAAACTTATCTGTCCCTTTTGTCCTCCCAAAATACTCTATTTTACATGCTCATGGTGGACTTTTCCAAGACATGATTTTCAACTGAAATAATTATTAACAGCCTTCACCTCGGTCCTACTTTTTCGGTAGAACGAGAGGCATCAAAATTCCAGCCGTACCAGAGTTACAGAAGGTGAAAGCAATCAGGGAGGTGGTAGCTCATGCGTGATGTTAACTAAGACAGGATCAAACTTAGCATGCTCAATCCCCATCTTCTGCTCCAAGGGACCTGCTTTATCAACCTAAAACGTGGACAGCAAGCTCCAAAACTAGATTTTTCACTTGAACCATGCATCCATGAAATTTTTAGCTTCATCAAATCTATACTTTTGTTCATAAGTGCCTCTAGGACCCAAAAGACTGGAAGACTAAACACACATTAGAAAGACGTAATTGAAGCTTACATGTCAAGAAACTCGGCATCTGCAATTGACACAATGTGGTTCAAAATAAAGATGATCAATTCAGTTAGCCTTCTAAGGTTCATATCAGGGCCCAAGAGAAATGCTTGAGGCATCTTGCGCGTACAGAATTCCAGAACCCTTGCTAGATTACATGAGAGTTCAAAAACAACACTACATTTCCTTTGCTGCAATTCCCCAATCTGCAAAATTAAGAAATATAATAAACCACCAGTTCTTCAACAAAAAATAGAAGAGGGGCAGCACCAAAGCAAATAAGTCAGGACAGCAGTAAAAAAAGTGAACAATATTATTACATATCAAAGAATTTCAAAGGTTTAGCATGGTATAGAGTCAAGGTTTCAAATTATGATATCTTAAGCTAATATTATTCCAGAATAGGAGGCAATTTTTCATGAGTTCATAGAATGTATAGTTGAAACTCTCAAGTCCCCGACAAACTGAAGATATAATTAGTTGATGGAAACAAACATTAAAAGGTCATATCCAAATCAAAGAACCAACATATAAGGCCCTCCTTATATTTGGGGTAAGGCTCAGACATCTTGACCCTACCCAGACAAGGGAATCTTATGGCAATGGGACACCCTTTTATATATAAGGCATTTGGCAGCAGCAAGAATTAAACCTACAGATTGTAATAAAGTGACGTGCTAGATTGTCTCTACTATAATTGGAAAAGACAAAGTTGACCAAATAAGGTTATTAGCTGCAGTACAAATTAGAAATGGCTGTATAAATCACATAAGAAGGAAATACTTGGAGATTATTTTATGGGACATGACTGCAGGCTAACAACTGGTGAAAAGGGCTATACACAGGGAATTGATAGGCCCAGAGAAGGTCCCCAAAGGGAAGAAGGAAACATCCTACATAGGGGGTGAAGGAAACTCCCCATATGGGGAAGTTTCAAAGGTGACAAAGGAATTGAAGGAAAGACACTAAACATTCATGACAATATATAGGATAATATTCCTTAGAAAATCCATACAAGGACTTCTCCAAGAGGGTATTGTGCAAGAGAGTTCCTTCTACCAAAAGAATATGAACTCGAAGAAATTTCTTATATCGTTGTAACTTGTAAGGCCTTTGGAGCTAAAATAATCTCAATATTCATGGCTACACTAAAGAGGATAAGATTCCTTAAGAAATCTATATAAGAAAAGGACTTCTCCAAGAGAGAATCTCATGAAACAAGAGTTGTATCTAATAAATGTGTGTAGTTGTGAAAAACTTGTTTTACATTTGTAGATCCTTTGGAGTGAAATTAAGAGTGTATCTACTATGAGTCAAAGTTCATACTATATTTCCTTTGTAAGTTTGAGATTATAAATAAATATGAATCGTCTGCTATGTATTAATATTTATTTTCAAAAATCTATTTGATAGATTAGATCTATGTTACCCGGACTCTGGCACTTTAGGCCGAGGTACTCGGGTCGACACGACCGGATACGGATGTGGGATCCGGGTTGGATTCGTCAAGGAGACCAACGGACACGGCAAAATGAAGAAGTGCCGACCACAGCAAAAATAAGATGATTTCTCGTCATAAATCCAATATATATATATATATATATATATATATATATATATATATATATATATATATATATAATTTTGAATGGAAAAAGATATTGGAATCATCACCTCGAGTTGATGCAAAGAGGTCGAATCTACAAACTAAAAGAATTGGAATTAGGAGGAAGAAAACAGTTGCGGAGAGCTTCTTCTTTTTGAAAACGAAGTGAGAGAGTAAGAGGCGCCTCCTCTTCTTCTCTCTTTTGTGTTGAATGCTGAAAATTGAGTGAGACAGATGGATTTTTTGGGGGGAGAGAAGGTGAGAAAGATTTATATTCGGAGTGGTTCAAGGAACATGTGGGGGGGGGGAGAGAGAGAGGAGAAATGGGGAACAGGAAGAGGTGGCATGGAGAAATAGGGAAGAGGAAGAGGTGGCGTGCTTGGTTGGTGGCTTTTTTGGTAACCGTAGCAATAGGAGAGTGACACGTGAACTTTTTTCTTTATATTTGATCCTCATATTTTTTTGTTTAGTAGGAAAGTGAGTGAGAGAGAGAGTTATGTTTGTTAGTGTTATTTAGTTTAGGAATATGATAGAGTTATCTAGTTTAATTTATTTAGTTTAGGAACGTGTAAAAGGAGGAACATGTTATTTGCTTAAAGGAAAAAAATTATATTTGTTTACTTTTTTATAATGTAGTTTCAAATATTTAGTTTAGCACTTAATATTGTTTAGATAGAGATAGAAATAGAGAGTAAATAGTAAATAATAATAATAACTTTTTTTATTATTATGTAATTAAAACTAAAAATACTAACATAAATTTTGAGATGAATGGAATACTTTAGCATCATAATTATTTAGCAAATATTTTTGTTTTAATAGCCGTATCCCCGTACCTGTGCTCAAATTTTGGATCCTTTTTAGCTGAGTCTGTATGTCCTTCAATTATAATTTTGAAGAACCCGACTCTTGGATATGTAGTCGTACCCGACACCCGTACCCGAGTTCAGGTAACATAGGATTATATTATAGTTATGTAATAGAAGATTAAAATGCGGACCATATTTGATAATAGCTCACTTTGTGTAATAGATTTGGAACTTCCTGTCTTGAGAGAACCTTAACCAAATATCCAACCGTATACTACTTTCTAACTAAATATTAACTTTTCTTTATGAAACACCCACTTCACCCAGGGGATTCAAAATCATGACCTATATGTTAACATTTCTAGGCATTAACCACTTGGTCCAGTACCTTTGACATGACTAAATATTTACAACATATAAACAATAAATATATATTAAACAACTAGTATATATGTAAATAGAAAGCTTAGAGAATAAACAGAAGTATACAATACATTATATATAACTATAGAACAAAATATATAAAGCATATGACTGTTTTTGTGAGAAAAAATATGATTTATTTATCATTTATTATTTCCTATTTATTATTAAAATTATTAGTCACGAGTTCTTTAACAATTATCATTTATTATTTATGGATAGAGTTTTATATTGACTTCTTCAGTTTTCTATTGTTTACAATTTTAAATACAGATTATTGGTCTTATTATTTGTAAGAAAAGCTTAATTAACAATAATATCACATAATATATGTTGGTTTTATTTATACATCCTATAGTCTAATTCATCGTGAAGATAATTTGACAATTATCTTTGTTGTGTTGGGTAATTTGGAAACTCGAAGATGTCACTTATAGGAATGTGAAAATTATTTAGACTCATGAAACGGATTTCTTAAATGTCCAAATTATCTCAAAAGATGTCCCAGGATTCGGTGCATGGGCATCACACTTCTGGATGGAAATATGCAATTCGCATGTCAAATGCAAACAAAATCTACCAAAAATTTCATAAGAAAACTTCGAGAGACATAAAGCTTCCAAGTCCATTAGCAGATTTTAACCTAATCCTTGACCATAAGAAAGACCAATAATATCAAACTTCAATAAGCAAGTCGCACTAATTAACCATATAGAAAGGAGTATTAATATCTTATTAACTTAAAAGATTTGTCAAGAGTCTGGGGATCTAATTAATGCACTAAAAAACTTGTAACTGAATCAAAATTAGACATAAGGGCCGAAAAGAACAACAACAACAACAATCAGTATTCTTCAAGTGTAAGAGTCTGGGGAACTAGTAACTGAATCAAAATTAGACATAAGGGCCGAAATAATAACAACAACAACAACAATCAGTATTCTTCAAGTGTGACACAATCAACTGACAGAACAGGGTTTGTCAAGTGTCACTTGTTGCCTTCCCACATTACGCAACTGTAGAAAAGTAAGAATTTCTTCCTCCACGTATCCAGCTTATCAATCTTCGCAAAAATATCATTAGATGCTTGTCCAAGCAAAACTAGAGAAACTCTTCATGAATCACACTAAAAATTTCTTTGACTAGTCATGTTCATTCCAAGGATTTAAGTCTCAGCCGAAACAAATACATTTTGCCAGTTTTATGTGGGGGTTGATACTGCCCGATCAAAAAAAACAGCCCGAAACTCAATTACAGGTCAAATGCTGAGTATAAACTATGAATAGATCAGAAAGTGCGCCAATCAAGGTTACTTATATGCAGTTACTTATATGCAGACATTACAGAACAAGGACAGACAATGGTAACGTTGTATGCCACTTGTTACAGATCGGAAACAGTAGGGGTAGGCTTCTCTGGAACGAATTTTTAAAGCCGAATACACAATTCGAGGCATTTAGGCCCCCTCGGGGCGAGGAGTAATCCCGAGATGTGAGGAGTAAGTTTTCAAGACATTATAATTTATAATAAATTATTTTATATTTAATATACTGAAAATGAATAATAATAAACATAAGCTAAGAACATTATCTAAATTCCACAAGGTAACCATCAAACAGATTACATACCATTTTAATAGTTGTAAATGTCCAAGACAAACTTTTGGGCAACAAAGAAAGTAGGAACCAGTGTTCTAAAAATCGGCCTAGACGCTAGGCGCCGTCCCACCGCACCAAAAAAACCCTAGGCGGTGGGCTAAGCGGCTAGGCGGGCCTAGGCGCCCCAAGGCGGCCATGTTTTTTGATTTTTTTATTTTTTTTTATTTTGTTTATTCTTAGTTGTATTTTGGATATTTGTTTGGGTTTTAAGATGGTATTTGGATTTTAGAACATTGAAATTTTTAAATTTTAAATTTCAAATTTCTAAAATTTCTATAATAAAAAAATTCTAGGCGGACTAGGCACTAGGCGGACCTCCGCCGCACCGAGTCCGCCTAGCGATTTTTAGAACACTGGTAGGAACTAGTCGCTTATCACAAAAGAAACAAAACATATAAGGTAAATCCTAAGGTACCAAAATAACGATCCAAAATCAATTCTCATCATCTACAAGTATATTTGTAGGAACACAAAAGATGAGAAAGAAAATGACGTAATAAAAAAAATAGTTAAAGAAACATTTTGATTGAGGCTATTGTTGTGGCTGAGGATCTCGAGTTAGTGGGGCTCAGCTAGAGGATAGGCGACGCCTGGATCTAGCATGGCGAAGGGGGTATTGGTGCCTAACAGAGGGGAAGAAAATATTTTGCAGATATCAGTAGTAGAGGAGAAGAAGAGGATTTTGTTCCAATTTAGGGACTTAAGTATCGAGTGGGCAACTAGGCCCTTTGTTGTTGTAAACCATGATCCTAAAATAGCATACTTCTACTGGGTGCAAGTTAAACAAATGATGAGTTAAAAACTTCATTTAAAAAATGTACACCCTAATCAAAAAATATATAAAGTCGTAGACCTTCGGTTCAATTAAACAAGTCCCAATTCTTCTTTGGATTGCCCCGCCTCGAAACGCTCCCCGAAACAAGTTCCATGAGGGGTTTTTTAGAACATTATCCACAACACTTAGGTGAAACAAAATAAGTTACATTCAAATTTTCTCATAACTCTAAATAACTATTGATGAACTCCTTGTAACTAAAATCTTGCTAGCTATGTTGTTGGTTATCACTTATTCACTTCGGATTCCAAGATCAAGTAACATAATCACTATAACGAACATATAAGTCCATTTGTATTTCCAAGGAGGTTGATGATCACTCTTTCACTTTGCCAACTCTTAGTTGGCCACCACAGTCATTTCAAACCCCGAGCCAACTTTAGAGGCCACTAGCATCAACAAATGTACATGAATACTGCTTGAGACACAGCTACATCTTACAACCCAACCCCAGCAAATAAACTTACATGCTGAAAAGAAAAGCTAACTCAAAGTCATCACTGCTGTATTGGCAGTCACCTAACAAATGAGGCAAAGGGCGAACCACTTCCCACGCCTTAGCTTCTCCTATTACTAGGAAAGAACAGGGCATAGGGGAGAAAAGAGTGAAGAAAGTTGTAAAATAGGTTCAATTATGAGTGAAGCGCTGTACCCAGTAAAGTTCACCAATCAACTGCCCAGACAATGATTTCATGGTAAGTTTATAGCACATGGACAAGTTAATAAGATGTCAACATACAGACACCAATAGCTACCCCCATTCTTCAGTTATTTACATTCAAGTTTAAAAAATCAGTATCTATATCAGTCTTTCTAAGAGGGCCTGTTTGGATAGTGGAAGTGAGAGGAAAGTGGGAAAGTGCATATGCATGTAGTGCCTATGCATTTGACTTTAATCCTAGGCCTTGTCCCCTTCTCATTATTCCATGTGTTTGGATGGTTAAACATAAGAGAGAGAGGAAGTGAAAAACTACATTATAATAATAAGAAGAACTAATTAATTATATAACTAAATTTGTAGTTAATTTTTAGTGCCAGTTATTTAATTTAGTGTTGATGAAGTATTTATAATTAATATTAACTAATAAATTATTAACTGATTACAATAATTACCAAATAATGATTATTAGCATTATTAGTTACTTGATTCTATTGAAATGTCATAATTATTATTTACATAATACAAAATATCTTGATAGTATTAGTAGTAATTAAGTTTACTCATTATGTAATATTACTTTAGTTATATCATTTAATAAAAATTAGGTATTATCAATAAATTAATACTATTTAGTTATCTTAAATTATTAAATATTAATTTAATTTAATATTAATTTAGTTATATTAACTTAATAATAATTTGGTATTATTACTTAAGCAATGATTAATTACTAATATAATTATTTTCGAATATTAAACATTTTATTATTATCTATGAAGAGTAAATTATTATTGAGTCCGCCTATTACTTGTTAATTGATATTAATTAGTACTAATTAATTAATTATTGTTTATTTGTGATTATTAATATGATTATTTCATTATTAAGTAATAAATAAATATTACTAATTGGTTAATATTAATTAAGTATCATGATAAATAAGTATTCTTAATGAGTCAAATATTTATTCTTGATTTTACAAAAAATAAAAAATTGAGTTCCACCCCACTTCATCATTTCAAAAGAGGATGTGGGATTAGAGAAAAAAGGGAGACATAGGAGGACAAGAAGTGGAAAGTAATCATTACATCCAAATCCTATTTTCTTATCTCCTCCTAACCAAATAGCAGAAGTAGCCAGAAGTGGGCCAAAATCCAAAAAGGTGCCCACTTCCGGCTCTGCTTTCGCTATCTAAACTGTCCCTGATTATCCATCTTAATCAAGATTCGGGAGAAGATACTAGTCCCATACCAGTTTGGAGGCCATAGCAGAAACACAATACCAGATGATATATAACGATACCAGGTGATATATATAGGACATATCACAAGATACGACCCTACGGTGATATAGGTCCTAGAGGATCATATTCAACTCAAATATGATATACGACATGCAAGACAATAATCAAAAATATTAATCTCTCATAAAAATCCATACACAATTCTAATAGTTAAGCAGTAACTCAAAAGTCAATTGCATAGATTGTACTATCGTCCGATACCGATACATAACAATTGAATTATATATGTTTAGCTGTCCCTGAAACTGCCCCAGTCGTTACCAGCCAATACCAACATTGAGGCTCTATTTCTCAATTAATTCAGTAAACGAAAAAGAAATTTGAGTACGAGAAAAAGAGTATCGGCAAAATGGTTTAGTCATGGCAAAGATTGACATACTAGTGATGACTTGATACACACTATTAAGTATTATCATTTGTCGAAAGTTGTATAATTATAAATTCAAATCATTTGTCCATCTTAATGTTATTCAATTAAAAACTAGCACTTGCGGGTCTACAGTCTAAAAGCACGTAAATAAACAATATCTATTGCAGGTACAATATATAATAGTAATCCATTCAAAGTTAACAAGAAACGATAAAAACATACATAAAATATATATTAAATTTGCCTCAATATATCAAATATTATTTTAGTTTTTTAATAAAAAATTTAATTATCTTTTGGCTAACTAAAATGAAAAACTCTGAAACTCCAATATAGAACTGTCAAAACTGGCGATAATGATACTTATAAGATGGGAAGATTTATGAAATGCCCAAAAACTAAAAAAGTTTTATGTAAAACCCACCGCTAAAAAAACTTTCATCGCGTGCCCAGAATTAGAGAAACTTATCCAAAGCGGGTTACAAATGACCCTTTTGCCCTTCCTTTTAATTTATTGGAAACACCCACAAAACTGCTCTTAAAAAAACGTTTCAATACTCCATCTTCTTCCATACGCTGCTCACTTTCGAATCTAGGTTTTCTCCTCAGAAATCTTCAAAAACTCGTCGAAAAATTTCGGAAAGACCGGGACAAACGACAAAAGTGCTAAAACGGAGGTCCAAACATCATTTTTTTGCGAATCTAAAATTTCGGAAGGCCGTCTAACGATGATGTTGTTACTTTCAGTCTCCTCGACGATACGCTCATTTTGCGACAAACGGGACCTCGTTTCGACCTCCCAGTCAAAAGTTATGGCCCTCCAAAGTTTCAGCTAACCATAAAATGCAGGAGAATGGCATTCTCCGTCTTAATTTACACGGAGAATGACCATTCTCTGTCTTAATTAGGACGGAGAATGACATTCTCCGTCTTAATTTACACGGAGAATGGTCATTCCAGTGTTAAAACGCAGGAGAATGACCATTCTCCGTGTTAGAAACACGGAGAATGCCATTCTCCGTGTTAAATGAAACGGAGAATGTCATTCTCCGTGTTAAATAAAACGGAGAATGGCATTCTCCGTCCTAATTAAGACGGAGAATGGCCATTCTCCGTGCTAAATTAAACGGAGAATGACCATTCTCCGTCTTAATTAGGACGGAGAATGCCATTCTCCGTGTAATTTATCACGGAGAATGGTCATTCTAGTGTTAAAACGCAGGAGAATGACCATTCTCCGTGTTAGAAACACGGAGAATGCCATTCTCCGTGTTAATTATGACGGAGAATGCCATTCTCCGTCTTAAATAAAACGGAGAATGCCATTCTCCGTCCTAATTAAGACGGAGAATGACATTCTCGGTCCTAATTAAGACGGAAACGGAGAATGGTCATTTCCAGTGTTAAAACGTGTAATTTAGTCCGTGTTAGAAACACGGAGAATGCCATTCTCCGTCTTAAATAAAACGAAGAATGTCATTCTCCGTCCTAATTAAGACGGAGAATGACATTCTCGGTCCTAATTAAGACGGAAACGGAGAATGTCATTCTCCGTGTTAATTAGGACGGAGAATGGCATTCTCCGTCTTAAATAAAACGGAGAATGCCATTCTCCGTCCTAATTAAGACGGAGAATGGTCATTTCCAGTGTTAAAACGTGTAATTTAGTTTTTTCAGGAATAAAGAGTTTCGTTCTTCTTTCAAAGCGATGATAATTCTTATGGAAAAGAAGAAGAAAGATCTTCTCTCCACAATTGAAGATCTGAGTTCAAATGTCTCCACGATGAAGATGATGATGATGGTGATGATGATGACGAGCGATGATCTGAGTTCGACTGAAGAAAAACACACCGAACTACGAACGATCTTTGCGATCTCTGCTGAATATGAGAGCAATGGAATTCAGATTTCCCGTGAAGAAGAAGAAGACGAAAATCGCAATCCAGATCTGAGTTTTTTGAATTCAAATACATATAGATGACCAATTCGCGCGGAGGGGTAGTTTCGGTATTATAAAAATAGCAGTTTCTAGCGGGTGGCATCTAAAAGGGAATCTTGGAATATTTAATGTGAAAATATTTAATTCTGGGTATTTCATAAAACTTATCCAGCGGGTGGGCATTTCATAAAAGCCCACCCCGAAATTGGGTTTCTCAGCAATTTCCAGTTATAAGATTGGGTCAGGCCGAAACCGATTCTGGTACAAATACTAAGAACCTTGGTAATGTGGCATAAACCTGTAGGTTTTTTGTTATCGGGTTTAAACCCGACTTGAGATGTGAGGCCCCTTTTTCAATTTTTGGTAATTAAATTTTTTCAAGCAAAACGTATTTCATTTTGTATTTGAGTTTTTCCGATCTATATTCTTGTGTTTCAATGTGATTAGTTTTATTTTCAAGTATAGAGGTGGATACCGGAATTTTACTGGATTTTGTGTTTTGGTATCGTAAGCGCTGGATATGCGAATGATAATTTGATTTTGAAATCAGAATAATGGCATATGTAAATAAGTTTTCCTAAGTTTTCAATGTAACCAAGCTAAATGCATAACCCACCCTAGACATTTAGAAACACCAAGCACTATGTCGTACCCTGGATTAGGACTGGATTAAATTGGATACCCAAAAATCTCATTAGTCTACACAAGAACATGACCAACAATATACTATCATAATACTGTCAGTACACTATCTCCTATTGTTTTGTGCAGTCAGGACTATTTTGGCCATTCGATCAAATTGAATGGTTGTGATTTTTTGGACTATATATATAAATATATATATATATATATATATATATATGAACACCTATTTTTCTCTCTCCTCATTTCTCAGTCCTACCAAAACCCTCGAAGGCTCCTCTTTTCTCTCCCCCTCTTTGGTATTCTTTGGGAAGAGGGGAAAATTGGGGGAAGGAAAATATTGAGGGGAAAATGAGAGGAAAATTAAAAGTATTGGTGTTTGGGAAGAGGGAAGAGGAGGGAGAGAATTTTGGGAGGAAAATTCATGCGGGCCCTTCATGCGGGCCCCTTCCTCCCAAAAGTGGGAGAAAAATAGAGAGAGTTGAGAGGAATGTGGGAGAAATTACCCATCTACCCTTCAAAAAAGTTAGTTTCATTTATGATTTGAAAAAATCAAGGATTGAATGGTAATTATATCCATCTCCACAAACAAATAAAATATTATTTTAAATTTTTTCTTCCTTTACTTTTTGGTCATCCAAAGAAGTGAAGGAAAAATAAATTTTACCTTCATTTTACTCTCCATTTTCTTTCCTCTCAAATTTTTTTCCCTCCTCAAAAATGTTCCCAAACATAGTGTTAAACTCTCTTTCACTCAAAAGCTCTCCCCTTCTCCTCCATAGCTCTCTATCCTCTCCCCCTACCACTCCATCATCCTCCTCTCTTGAGCTACTGTGGGAGCTCAATCCAGACCTTGGCTTGCTATAGGAGAGTGTGTGGCAAGGATAGCGAGCTTGTGTTCATTAGAACCGGCCTGGTCAAGGAGTAGAAGCAAATGCGGAAACCCAAGGAAAGTACACCTTGCACAGAGCTTGGAGGCAGTGCCTCACTATTTTCTTGATGGTTTTCTATCACAGGATACACGCATACACATACGAGCTACTAGGGCTCGATTCATGTAGTGTTTTTGTCAAAGTTGGGATTTTGAATGATTTTGTAAGGTTCTCTGGAATTGGTTATGGTTTAATTTCCCTTGACATGTCCAGTCACCTAGAAACATGCTAGGACACTTCACTAAGAAGCACGATCGATTCTATGCACAAAATCTGTCTTGTCACTTCGTATCAGCGTTCTAAAAATCGGCCTAGGCGACCGCCTAGACGCTAGGCGGCCGTCGGCCGCACCGAAAAGGCCCTAGGCGGCTGACCTAGGCGCTAGGCGGGCCTAGGCGGCCGTAGGCGGGGCCTATTTAAAATTTCAAAAAAAAATTCAAAAAAAAAAATGACCGGTGGTGGTGGTGGCGGCTATGGTGGTGGTGGCTATGATGGTGGTGGTGCTGCTGCTGATGCTAACGGCGTCGACGGCGACGTCGACGGTGGTGTTGTTGGTGGTGGTGTTGTGGTGGAGGCGGTGGTGGTGGTGGTGCTGTGGTAGAGGCGGTGGTGGTGGTGGTGTTGTGGTGGAGGCGGTGGTGGTGGTGGTGCTACGGTGGTGGTGGTGGTGCTGCGGTGGTGGTGGTGGAGGTGGTAGTGGAGAGGAGAGAGGAAAGGAAAAGGAAAAGGAAGGGAACAGACAGGAAAAGGAAAAGGAAAAGGAAGGGAACAGACAGGAAAAGGAAAAGGAAAGGAAAAAAGAAGGAAAAAAAAACTTGAGGCTCGAAAAGTCGACCTCACAAACCCAAACCCAAATCCATTACTTAAACCAAACATGCTAACCAACTTCTCCATTAAGACTTTTGTTAATATATGACATATACATATATATATATATGTTATATACTTATATATATGTATAAAAAAAATTCAGTTCGGCGCCTAGGCGCCCTAGGCGGGCCCTTGGAGCAGCGTCTCCGCGTAGCGAAATTTATAACATTGCTTTGTATCGATCGTTTTGACATCGAAAACCCAATTTTTGAGATAAATTGATATAATTCATTATAAGCTTTGAATTTGGACACAGTAATGGTTCCATCATGTGGAGAATTTAATTTCATGCAACTTAGAGCTTTGTAAAGTTGAATTCAGAGTTAAAACATGGATTTTATAGCCAAAATAGTCTCATAACAGCAGGATTCCAGACTTCGCAAGCCCGACAGTATACTGTCATTATATTGTCCGTGCTGAAAACCAGAATAAATTCAGAAAAGTACTCGGCCATTTCGAGTTAGATTTTTGTCGATTCCGATTTCGTTTCTTCACAATTTTTTGAGCTGATTGCCATACACTTTTAAATTGATTTCTTAGCTATTCGTTCTCATTTATTGTGATACATTAGGGCTAATTGACTAGAAAATCCTCGTGTGGATATCACGAGTCCATACTCGAACAAAAAACGTAGTGCCTAGCCACTCACGTCATGTTCATAGTTCGTTCTAACTCGTTATATCACACTTGTTGATCTTCTAGCTGATGTGGACTAAATAATTTTGTATGGTTGTTTGTTCAACCTTCTTATATTATTGGCCCTGAATAACTCTTTAAGTGTTGGACCATAATGTGTGGTGGATACTTTTTATTATATCCCAACACGAGGACTTGTTTAAGTGCATCACGTGTGGCAAAATACAAGGATACTCACAATTGCTAACTCACAACAATCTTGTACTACGAATATTTTAGGATAATTCTCCAGTATCCACAACTCGAGAATCGATAAATAAATATGACAGGATAATCAACTAGTTTTCTCATTAGATCACTGGGTGGAAGAGGACTCCACATCGTCATTATGCACAACCACGCTTGCTAGGGTGGTGAGCTATGGTGACCCCAATTGGCGAGGACCCATGATCTTAGACATTAGTCAACCGTCGTGGTGCATATTTTCATATATATTTATATTTTGTATTTGTTATATGTTATTAGCTATGCATGGGTGTCTGCAGCACGAGTAACAAATAAGTACTCTAATTTACATATGTTAGTAATTAGGAATACGATAACTATAGTTAACAGCAAGTCATAAGACATTGCTTGGCCGTGCTACAATGATATGTTCAGTTCCTTTATGTTCTAGTATATGCAGTGTTAGCAAACAACATAGGAGTGTAGTTTCGCTCAGAAATCGGTTTGCAACTTCGGTCCTTATTTGGTTTAAGGATTGTGGACCTATTCCAAAGTAGTTCAAGCACCCTATGTCATGTCCCAAATTCCTTATGCTCTTTAGCTTTCTATATGCACCCTATGTCATGTCCCAAATTCCTTATGCTCTTTAGCTTTCTATATGCACATTCCTTCCTACAATTTATTTCAGTATTGCAAATCAGAACAATGGCTTGGTATCGCACTTGCCTCGACCATTATTATTATTAGCTATCGTTTTGGCTTTTGTTAATTATTGTGGATTATTTTCTGAGTTTTGCTTCCACCTCGGACTTTCTTTGTGGTACTTGTTGTCTGGGGTGTTGATCCCACTGATTTTGTTTAGCCAGATTTATCTAAGGAATCTAAGGATTTTTCATATCTCCAGCCTGATGGTCCGCAACCGTAGATCAACGGCTCGAAGGCGGGATTGGGTTTCCTCTTCATCTCCCACTCTCTGTATATATTTATTTTGTGGTGTATAGCTTAACAAGTATTACCCTTAAATTTTGGGAGCATGTTCCCTCCGCTTACGAACGGTGTGGTTGTATATATTCTAGACCATGGATAGTTGTATGATCACGTAGTCTTGTACTCTCAGAATTTTGTATTCACTAGCTTCGTGATCATATATGATATAGTGTTTGGGACGCCTTCCTACATTTCATGTATGACAAATTCTTGTGTTTGATATTTGATGGATTGAGATACTAGAAATTGTTGGCTGATGTAATTGCATATTAGAGTCTTCACTTGTCTGTTTGTACAGGCGTGATCATTGTATGACGTTCAGAAGTACCTCGTACGGCGTAGCTGGCCTCGTCCGTCCTCGTATTCCCTAGTATTCTGAGAGCGGAACGTAACAAGATTCTTAGCCCAACTTGGGCCAAGTTAGGCCAGCATACTGAACGGTTTAGCCAGTATATCAGCCTATATGGTTCTAATGAAGCTATTTAGGTAAACCTGGAGTATGACTACTTTCAGAACAATTATCGTGATTTCAACCATTTTCGTTCCGGCACTAGAGAAACAAGTTTGCACTTCAAATAATTTTAAGAAATGTTGAAATTTCGTTAAGCCATGCTCTACTTTCGGAACAATGGCCATGATTTCAACCAGTTCCAACACTAGAGAATCGTGTTTTGCACATTAATAATTTTAAGAAATGTTGAAATTTTATTAAATATAAGAGAACTACAAGGTCAAAGTTTAAACTTAGTATCATAATTCATTTGTAATTTGAGTTGGTTTCGTTGAATAACTACATAATATCTATGTAATCGGAACATAATAATTGCATATTTATTATTTAGTAGGCAACTTATCACATATATGCTCGAAATGGTCTTGTAAACATTAAGATGAAAGTAAAACAAAATCAAATAGGCAAATCTTCGACTTCCAATAAAAATCTAGAGAGTTCCAGCCAATTTCGAGCATGTTTGATGATGTTTCAATCAATTAAAACTGGCCAGTTTCGGCCAAGTTCTACAATTGTGCAGGTTGCGGGCCTTAAGGACGTGAAACTAACTAGAACTTTCTCATATTGGCTCTAGCTCGGTACCGATTCTCTCGTGAAATCTTGGTTAAGTTTGTCGTAATTCCCATATTTATTGGTATTAGGTTTGTCAAAAGAACCGATAACCCGTTAACACCGATCCGAATTTTAGCTAAAATTTTGGAGTTGCATGTAAAAAATAAAACCTGAATTAATGCCTCGTCGGGTACGAGTACAACATATGCAACTCAAAAATATTTCGGGTTTTGATTAAATATAGAATCATACTTTAGATGAGCATAAGTTGGATTGTGGCTAGATGGTTAAGGGTTGAAGGCTTGTTGTTGGAGGTGGTCCTGGATTGAAGCCTCTGTAGCCACACATTGAGTGAAACTTTCATTCATATATATAACAGTCAATCAGGTAGGGTTCAGGTACTAAAGCAGATGGGTTCAGGTACATACTTGGGAACCCGAAAACAATTCTATTCGGATCCGGATTTTACACAAATCCCACCCGAAGCCGACCTGTTGACAGCCCTAATTGGTATCAACTGATTTGTTAAACGGTTTAAACCTTGGTACATTCTGATTGTGCTTACTTGACTGTTCATTACCCAGGTAGTCCAACCTTTTAAAACAATTGCCGAAATGGTTATCTGGTTAGCTGAGAAACCTGGCTAGCATTAACATTACATGTAAGACATGCATTCATATGAGAGAAAAATGTCATCCATAACTGGCTTGATGCAAATAAAATCATAATAAAGAGCTAATTATGTCATTGGCTCATTTAGGTAAATGCACATTGGGTATCCAGTTGGTCACATAGACTGATAGACAGATAGACTATAGTCTGATCGAGTGTGATGAGTAAACATCCCTTTGAATGCAGCTTGGCCTAAATATGGGGCTCTATTTTCTCTCTCATTGTCTCTAATAGGTGATTAAATGTAAACAAGAGAAACATATTTGGAATAGCAATCAGCAAATTTGACAAATAAACAATAATAGACAACTTAATGATAGTCATCTTGTGCCACACCCATTCAAATTTTATGCAGATTTGGATATCTCCATGTCTATATCATATTGCATCTTTCTACATGATACCAGCTTATTAAACATGAAGTTAACATATCCAAACAAGAAGCAAAATCCTGAAATCCTCCTAAACAGAGAAAAAGACCTAGAGGACAGGGGAAATCATATGTTGTAATAAGATATTGCACATCAGCTTTGAAGCACGATACCAACCAAAGAGTCAATATTGAACAGAGATATGAAAGTAATCTTCTAACTTGCAGTGGATTAAGAATTAGCAAGAAAGATAATGATGTCTAGCAGCAATACACCTTAACCAACATCAGCAAGAATGACATTTCACAAAAGAATTGGCTAAAATACCAGTAGTTTAAAAGGTAAAAAGAGGAAACCTGATAATTTTCTTGCATCTCCCGAATGGAAACAGAAAATTCAGTCATGGTCCAGCTAAGTGTGTTGAAAAGTCGATTGAGAAAGGAAGAAAATAGTTCTTCGTCATGGATGCAAGTCTCTTGTAATAAGACCTTCATGAGGCAAAGTATGAGAAACTAGTTCAAAGAGATAGCAAAACACACAGTATAACGATTAAGCGAGGAAGAAAAGTAATATCAACATTAAATAAACCAAGTATGAACAGTCATCCAACCTGGAATAGGCCGGATAAAGAAGATTCTGCATGCTTTGAGGAACCAAATCCAGAACCTTTGCATAACCGAAGAAGTATGTTTGTAACTGGAATCCATGAACGGTTATCGAATGCTAATAACAATGCCCTTGGCAATCTATTGATAGCTTCCCTGTTGTTTTCAAATTCAACCATGAAGTCCTTATACTGCACTATGACCGATATCGATTGCAGAAGAAGATCTTTTATGTCTGGACTTGATATTCGTGGGTCACTGAAGTGCTTGACAACAAAAGTAACCTAATTTGTGGAACAAAAAAAACCTTAATTTATTATGAATCCCATGGAGTAAATAACAGTCGAGGTCATCTAACGAACCTGTACATGACTATCAGTACACATAAGAAAATAATGAATTACACTATTAGTCACAAAGTCGCACCACATGCTCATGATAATAAGTACGAGGTCTTCACTTTCATGATTTCATCATTATTAAGGAATACCAAGAGTTGAGCTTCCCACCCTTCACTATCCCTCCCCTACCACCCCCACTGAATAGAGGAAACTATATATCATGCAAGGCAATAGCACAACCAATATTGGGTACATGGAGAAGGATTGTCAAGGCTACTTGATGGAGTTGGAACGGCTCTAGATGGGTTCTTCCATGATAGAATAGCAGATTTCAGATTAGGTCCAACTGTTTGGTGGTTGCAATAGACAGGGTGGTAAGTTGCAATAGACAGGGAGGTCAGTTCTCATGTTGTCCAATAGTTGGAGGGATCGCTGCCGCATTTAAAGAAGACGTGGAGTTCCAGATGCCATAAGGAGGTAAAATCTTTCAGGCTATTTAGGGTTGACCGGCAGTTTTCCTTGGAGAAGAGAGAACTGTTGATAGTCAAGTAAAGAAGGGGACATAGGCCACATTTTGCAAGGAAAAAGAAATTATACAATGGGCAGCTAGAAATAGGAAGGGAAGATCAGGTTTTGGAAATTAAAAAGAAAAAAGACAATGAAATACAAAGAAAGCTTCAGACCTTTAACAATTGAGGCTTCATGCCCAAGGCAAATTGCAAAACACAACCATAATTCCATTTGTGGAACCAAATCACTTTATCCAAAAGATTGCAACTTTAATTAATCAAAAGAACATGTCGTTGCCCTTTAAGTAGGCTCTCAACAAGGATGTGAAATTCAAATACGACTTATGATCCTAATCTAAATGAACTTGACTAGTTTCACAGATACTAAACTCAAACTTGACTTAAGTTGCTTTAAATGACAACTAAACCAAATTGGTCTCATATAGAGTCAAGTTAGACAAATTACTGTTTTACCTCAACTGAACACAGAGTAAACCAAATTGGTCTCAAATAGAGTCAAGTTGTACCTATGTAAGAAAAAGACTACAAATTTATATAAAAGTTACTCATAGGGATCTAAACACAAAATCTACCAAGGTATATAAGGGGATAATATACTATTCACTCCAGCTTTCTAGGGGTATTAACTATTGGCAATAACACAGAAGTTTTTATATCTGTTTCTTAAATAGAGGTGCATGGTATGTGTATGCAAACAATGATACTTGTTCAAACAAGCTTTGAGAGAAGTCAAATGCTGTGTAGTTTTTAGAAAATTGGGTAACAAATTGCCATGGGAGGACAAAGTGAGAGAACTAAGACGGTTTGACCATATAGCACAAACAAGAATAAAGGCCCAAAAACTAGATCTGATGACATTTGACAACAAAAAAAGACGAGAACATAATTGTAAGGAAAAATACAGCCGAAATAGGAGAAAGAAGAATATAAGGATACAGACTAATCCGCACTATTACCAAGTGTCACCTTTAGAAGAATGATTTAGTTCAGAAAAGGTGCGTGTTATGATTGTGAAGTGCTACTCCAAAGATTCATGAAAGATATTATGGCATGCATCTCGACACCCCCCCCCCAACCACCACCAACAACAACCCACCCACCGACCGGAAAGAAAAAAAAAATCTCCCAAAATAGAACAAGCAAATGTAGAGGACATAGTTATAGGTATTGTTAATAGTTTCTCCTATGGAAATCCATAACAGGGCAGACAATAGTAAATGAAAAATCATTTTCGTAGAAATCAAAAAGAATGATGGCATGTAAAAGTAATAACAAGGACAAATAACACATTGAGAATATAACTGAAAGCGTCAAGCGGGACCAATTTGATTGGTTCTTGTTCCTTGAAATCTGATTTAACTAAAAGCTTGTTGTAACATATAAAATTCAAGATAACGCACATAAAGAGGGTTTGGTTGTTTGAAGGAACAAATCAATGGAATTGCAGAGAAAAGATGAACAGGTAAGAGCATGACACATTCTGAGTAACATTAACTGTAAATTCGGTTACCAATGTCATGTTATAGTACCTTCGATAGTTTCAAAATATCATTTCCTTTTTGTTACATACACTCTATATGTAAATAGAAATTAATACCAATAGACTGATACCATTTCGGATGGAAGGCATTTGCATTTGTTAGTCCCTGCCGCTGCACCAAAAGTTGTTGTGAGGATTGAGAGTTATATGTTTATTTTATTGAGAGTTATATGTTATATGTTTATTTTATTCTAGGTTTCTAACACGCCCCCGCCGGAAGGCCCATTTTGGGTATAGAGCAGGATCCAAACAGCAGTATAGTTTTTTCTCATGAAATACCCTTAAAATGTGCACCATAGGAGATCTAACCTGGGTGGCTCTGAAACCGTGTTAAAGTTCCTGCCACTGCACCAAAACTATATAGTTCTAATGAGGATTGAGGGTTATATGTTTATGTTATTCTAACAGTATTAACAAGCATGTCTTGCATAATCCTATTTTATACTATTCAAGGGAAAAAAAGCAGTATAGCGAGTCTAGGGTAAAAAACATGTTAAGGGGAAATGTCACTGTCAATACATACAAATGAAGCAAGTCCTTGCTTGAGAAAAATAGCAGTAGGAACAAATGGAGGATCACTTCTGCGTAATGTATGAAAACCATCAACCTGCAAGGAATACAAATGTACTTAGAGTTAGGGCAAAGATCAATTTCCCATTTCTAGGAAACATGAGATGTCATAAGCAAGGAAACAAAGGCCCAAGAATGGGATAAACAACCAATGTCCTTACCAGTGATTCCAGATAATATTCAGGTACATAAAGGAAAACAGATTCAGTATTGCTGAGAACCAAGAGCATTTCAACAATCCACATGCATGTTGCGTACATTCCTCTTTGCTTCCACCGAGAAAACAGAGTAGTGCGGTACCTTCATTATACACAAAAATTGTAAAAGAAGTAAAGAGCTGAGATCACATGTATTGTGTCACAGAGAGGGTATACAAATTCATGTCTACTCAAAAGGCACCCTCAAACATATGATGATGAGCATGGACCTTATACTACAAATCCTTTGGTAGCATGCACATAGCATTCATAATGTAACAAACATATATATATATATATATATATAAGGATATAAGATGCCCCTGTGCCGTTAGGCTCTGCCTGATGCAGCAAGGGACAACATATGCAGCATTACCCCATTTTGTAGGAGCTTGTTTCCACTACTCGAGAAGGAAGTGTACCTTATATTACATACACAGATAAAGCATTGTGTTAATAATGTAACAAGCATATCTGCAAGAAGCATCCTAGTATCACAATGCTCCATACGCAGGGGATGCGGAGGGTCAAGATGAAAGCAGCCTAAGCTGCATTTTGTAGAGAGTTCATTTTCATGACTTGGACATAAGTCTCCAGCTAAAACATGCATCATCCAGCTATATCATTATGCTCCTCCTAACATATTTAAGAAACATAATGTAGTTGCTTGTTCTTCTGCCATGTGTAACGCACAATATTTTTCATCCCAGGGGTTTAGCTGGAAGATTCCGGAATTCTCCATAATGTGGTGGAGTCTTCTTGAACTCTTAGCCTTCTAGAAGTTTCAGAATATTCTATGTAAATATCTAGACCATTATCAAGAGTATTACCTAGAATACCACTTAGAATATTATCTAGAATATTATCCAGAATATTATTATTCCAAAAGTTTCTTGTAAGGCCCTATAAATAAGTAGAAGGCGCATTTGCTCATCACCATCCAAGTAGTTGTAAACTCTCTCTAGTATAGTTAAGTTTTCAACATTCAAATCTCTCTTTTGTTCCACATTTCTCATTCTCGCCTTAGCGATATAGCTAAGCATTTGGATAAGGTTTGCACGAGTATTCGAGGATGAAGTTTATGTGCCTTACCGAACAAGGTGTAGTCAAAACACTAACTTCGTGACAAGTATTATCACAGCGAAGGAAAGTCGGTGGCATGCCTACATCCGAAAGCATCCAGGAGAGGCCTGCATCGTCTAAGGAAAGGAACGCAAACAAACAAGAGAGGCAAGAGCAAGAAGCCTACGACGGAGCGTACCATTGCAAATCTTGTGGAGCGTCTCGAGATCTTAGAGACGGGTTCGAGAGACATAGGAATGTGCATGTGCTTCGTCGAGCAAAGTAACACAAGGCTAGAGGAGTTCTAAGATGGGTCGGTGAGTGACGTTGCTTCGTCCATTGCAATCTTCCGGGAGCAAATCCAAGAGATCCAATTTGCACTTGAGGAGCTCAAGGCACATCATGCGGAGCCTGGACACTTGTGCGAGAAGGTTCAAAGCTACGAAGAGCTGAAAATTGTGGTCGAGTCCGAAAAACTCGAGACCAAAGTTACCATTTTGGAGAAGGCCGTTGCGAACTGGGGACCTTCGATTAGGAGGCACCGAAAAGAAATATCTCTAAGCCGAAATCCTTCAGTGGGGTGCAAGATACGAAAGTGGAGAACTTCTTGTGAAACATGGAGCGATACTTCAAGGCATTGCATAACGAAAATGAGACCAAGAAGGTAAAAATTGCTTCACTCTATTTTACCGATGATATTATGTTGTGGTGGTGTTGTAGATGCATAGAAATAGAGAAGGATTTGTGCTCGATTGAGAGATCTTGGTTGATCTCAATTCTACCCGAAGAATGTGGAGTTCGCATCAAGCCGGAGCTTGCGGCAACTCAAGCACACCGGAACAGTCAAACAGTATATTGTAGAGTTCAAACGTATGATGCTCGCAATATCTCGCTTGGACGAGGAAGATCGCTTGTTCTTCCTCGATAAGCTTCAACCGTGGACAGCTCAAAAATTGCAGCGACAGAGGGTGCAAGACTTGAACGTGGACATGGCAGCAACCGAAAGGCTCATCGAGTACAAGTGGAACGACAACGATACCAAGGCTAAGCCAAAGACCACCATGAAGAATGGTGGAGGAAAGGAGAGGACTCCTAAGAAGCGTCTATTCGAGGGAAATAAGCGTGAAAAAGTCCAACCCGAGCGGGTAGTTTCATGCTTCATATGTGAAAAAAATCACTATGTTCGAGATTTCCAGAATAGGAAGAAACGTGTCGACAAACCGAAGCGAAAAGGTAGAGAACGAGGAGTACGAAGTGGGTGCGCACATGAAAACGTTACGCTCACTCAACGTCATTAAGGCCAAGTTCGTTGTGTCAAAGAATCCGAATAGAAAACTCATGTACATTTACTTGAGGATCAACGGCATGAGTACACGGGCGTTAGTTGATACGAACGCCACTCATAACTTCATCTCGGACGTGGAGATCTGTCGCTTGGGTAGCATTAGAAAAAGAATCAAACAAAATGAAGGTAGTCAATTCGGAGTCACGTCACGTGCAGAGGATAGCCAAGGGAGTTCGCTTAGAGGTGGGACATTGGTCTGATGTTGTTACTTTTACTGCTATGTCATTGGACAACTTCAAGATGATACTTGGCATGAATTTTCTAATCGGGGCGAAGGCGGTTCCGATGCCACATTGCCAGCTTTATGGAGGAAGGTTTGTCGTCGTGCATGGTGAGAGTTGCACGAGATGAACCATCAAAGGGGAAAGCGGTCTCTTCAATTCAGCTCAAGGAGGATAGCAAAAGCGAGTCAGCCTACTTGGTGGTACTCGAGATAAAGGAGAATTTCGAGAAGGAAGACCTTCCTAGCGAGACCAAGGGTGTAGCAAAGGAGTGTCCCGAGAAGTCACTTCCGCGGAGGGAGGTAGATTATGCTACCAAGCTGGGTTCGAATAAGAAGCATGTCATGGACTGCGAGGAGACAGATGCGACAAAGATATATGTACGGAAGTGGACTGGCTCATGCAAGGAGTCGCGCAAGGATCGTAGTGGACGTTCGGGTTAACAGAGTTGCAATTGGACTCGCATGCGCAGAGGTACGAAGGACAATGTGCGCCTACGAGAAGGACATAAAAGGAACGAAATGCGACGACCATGTCTAAGGGAGTGGAAATCATTCTGAGAATTGATGCACCCATCGACGAGAACGTCGACGAAACAAGTGGGGGAGAATGTCACGCACAATATTTTTTGCCCCACCGAGATGGATCTGCATAACTCTCACCTAACCGGAGTTTATAGTTGGAAGCTTCCAGAATTCTCCAGAATGTGGTGAAGTCTCCTTGAAGTCTACATAGCTTTCTAGAAGTTCTAGAATCTTCTTTGTAAATATCTAGAATATTACCTAGAATATTCTTATTCAAGAAGTTTCTTATAAGGCCCTTGTGGTGGTCGAGGCGGCCACCTAGGCGCTAGGTGGCCACTCCCCGTACCATTTTTTGTCGTAGACGGTGGAGTAGACTGTGTAGTAGGCGGAGGTTTGGCGACGTAGGCGGAGATAAGACGGCAGAGGACGCCTAGGCAGAGCAATACCTGACTAGATGTTTTGACAAAATAGTTTTGCAAGTATTATGGACCTATGGTTCACTTTTACAACACTGAAACTTCAAAATCTTTGTTCTACATCTTAGTTATGCATAAAACACCGTTAAAATATGTATACTATACGCTCAAAAAAGTGGTAAAATAGTAAAAATGTCCAAAATGTATCGAGCGTCTAGATGGTAGGCGACCCTCTTCGTCGTTTAAAACAGTGGCAAAATAAGTGGGAGGCTCATTTGCTTCTTACCACCCAATTCTTTCTAGTGTAGTGAAGTTTTCAACATTTCAATCACTTTATTTTTACTCTACATTTCTTGTTCTCGCCTTAGCGATATAGCTAAGCATTTTGGGAAGACTTGCACGAGTATTCGAGGAAGAAGTTTGTGTATCGTACGGAGTAAGGTGTAGACAAAAACACTAAGTCCATGACAGGGCTCTATATTTGGCCTCGGCGGAAGAACTAGCAACTAAATTATGTTTCTTACTCCATGTAACCAAGTCGTCTTCCAGAAGACAAGAAAACCGCTAGTAGAACCACAATTATAAATTAATCCAGCAAAGTCGGCATATGCAAAGACTGTGAGCGACTGTACAAAAGGTCTGTAGAGAAAGCCTTGTACAGGAGTTCCCTTTATGTAGGATAGAATCCTTTTAACAACCTGGACATGAGCGGTCAAAGGATTATGCGTATACTGGATCACTATACTAAAAGCGTATGCAATATCTGAACGAGCGATTGTAAAATAAATTTGCTTCCCAACCAGTCGTCTATAACATCTTGGGTGAGATAAAGGAGGAACTGATGAAGAGCTAAATTTGGATAGTTTGACTGTGGAATCCATAGATACGTGCTTGTCTACAATCTATGAATCATGTCTCATATAGAAGATCCAACGCATATTTGTGCTAAGAAAGCTGGAATCGTCTGAAACTTCATCGTACCTCGGTACCAAGAAAATATCTCACTGACCCAAGGTCCTTTGTATGAAAATAAGACTCGGGTGTTCTTTTACCTAACGTAGTCAAATGTGCGCCTCACGGCAAGGCGCACTAGTTGCACCTCGCACCTCACTAGGTGATATGCCTTTCTCCAAGCGCGCCTTGGAGCAAGGTGCCAACAAGAAAAGGCACGCCTTATATATTTGCTCTTTATTTTGGCTCTATCGGCTCACCCGACAGAAAATGATAGCGATAGGAGTATTGGTGGTGATGATTTGATAGAGGTTTATGAAGATGATGATTGTTCTATTGGTTCTGCTTTTATTTTACAATTTGTGTGCTTTCATTATGTTACTTCTTGTTAGATTAAACAAATCCTTGTTAATTATGTTGACTGCTAGTATTGCTCTACTAGTTCACTTTGTTATGTTTTAACAAGTTTTTGTTAGTTTTAATATGTTATTTTGTTTAATTTCTTACATTGCTAATTTATTTATTTATGTATGTATAGTTTTATTACTTTTTATTTTTGTGTCTCGTTTCGCACGGACGGGGTTGCTACGAACAAACCCAATATACTGTAAGACTGCTGAATTTGTCAAACCATGCACTTAGTGACTGCTTCAGACCTTACAGGGTCTTCGCAATGAGACAGGAGAGACAGGATAGAGACTCCCCCAATCGCTCAAAGCCTAGAGGTTGGTTCATAAAAGTAGTCTGAAAGATCGCCGTTGAGGAAGGCTTTCTTTACGTCCAACTGACGAAGAGGCCAGTTCATGAAAACTAAGAAAAATGGAAGAACTTGAACATAAGTCAACTTAGCAACACGTGAAAGTCTCAACATAATTCAACCCACAATGTTGGTACGTTGGGTAAGCCTTTAACCACTAAACTATCTTTGAGTCGATCAATCAAGCCATCTAGATTTTATTTAACAGTAAATACCCGCTTACATTCCACCATATTTTTCCTTGAGTGCAAGGGCACCAAAATCCAAGTTTGATTAGAGTGCACGGCATCAAGTTCTTCAACCATAGCGGCATGTCAACCTGGATGTAAATGTGTTTCATGAACGGAGGAAGGAGTGATGACAATCAAAGAAGAAACAAGTGTTACGACTCAATGGAGTTCAGTGTTCTAAAAGTCGGAAAAAATCAGCACCTAGGCGCTAGGCGGTAGGTAGCCGCCTAAGAATAGGCCGAAATCAGTCCAGTGGGCGGCCAGAAAAAAAATCGAAAAAAGGCGGCCGATTAGACGGTTGTAGGCGGCTAGGCGGCCGATTAAGCGGTCGTCCCCGACTTAGGAAAAAATCGGGACTTTTTTTGCAGGTCACGGTTCTTGGTACCCGACCCAAAATCCATAACTAAAGGTGAAACCCTAACCTGTCCAGCCGTCCATTCTTCTTCGAGTGAGCAGCAGCACTAGCAGAAGGAGAGAGCAGCAGCGCTAGCAGAAGGAGAGAGCAGCAGTATTCTTCGAGAGAGCAGCAACAGTAGCAACAAGAGGAGAGAGCAACAACAGTAGCAGGTCTTCTTCTTCTTCTTATTCTTCTTCTTCTTCTTCTTCTTCTTTTGGTGGTTTTCTTCTCATTTCCTCCAGAACAAATGTGAGGAGTACTATTTTGAGAAGACTGAATATTTTGAGAATAGTAAACCACTTTTGACTGGCCAACCACTTTTGTCTTCCTACTTTTAATAGAATACTTTTCATTATAACAGTAAACCTTTTTTATATTCCTGCAGCAGTTGGGTGGAATTGTAATATATGTATATGCAACAATGAACTGCACTACATTTTTTTATATGCAACAGCGAGCACAATTATGATTGAGCAATGAGCACTACATTTTTTTTTATATGCAACAGTAAAAAAATTGACTGAGCAGTAATTTATGTATGTTTTTTTATGTGAAAATGAAAAAATGTTTGGAAGTGGATCTAATACGACATCCTCTGACAACGTCAATGTTTCAAGTTCATAGGTGCTTAAACGTTCCTCTACAGATATTGGATGGGAGTTAGATTATTATTATTTTTATATGCGACGACCGCCTAATATTAGAAGACCGCCTAGGCAGCCTAGGCGCTAGGCGGTGGGTGGCCGCCCGCCTAGCGCCTTTTACAACCTTGATGGAGTTAAATGGTGATAAGAAACGAAGTTAAAAATAGGATTTACAGTAATACAAGAGTGCTTACCTTTGCAAAGAGCAATAGAAATAGAGAAACATTCATCTGAAGTTGGTAGAGGTGAAGTAGTAGGAACGAAAGACTACATTGTAGTACTTGTAGAAAAATCATTAGCGCAAATAAAATTGGCCGGTAGAGGAACGACATTGTCCTGACGCCTATACACCTGGGGGAAAAGAACCAAAGACCCATAGATTGGAGAAATAGGTGTATCAAGTTCCAGAGGAATGTATAAGACAAAGAAACAGTTATCATGGACAATTGAGATGTAGATCATGGTACTCAAAGGCGTGCCTCGCACCTCACTAGGCAAGATGTCTTTCTCCGAACGCACCAAAGGCACGCCTAAGATGCGCAGTTCAGCTAGGTGCAACAAATAAAAGACGCACCTAAGCGCACCTTATGAAATTTTTATATACAAAAAACTTGAGACAGGAAGATAGCCCTTACCTCATACAAGTGAGAGGAAAATAGTCATTTTCATGATTGCCAAAGTTGGCTACGGTTGAACTGGAAAAACTAAAATTTACTACAAACATAGTAAGAATAATACAATTTTTTGTTAGTTCTGTTGACTGCTACTACTGCTCTGCTAGTTCACTTGGTTATGTTTTAACATCTTTTATTATTTTTAATATGTTATTTGGTTTTATTTCTTACATTACTAATTTATTTATTTTATTTTTGTGCCTTGCTTCGCTCGAGTACGCGTCTTAGATGTGCCTCGGACGATATGGACCGTTTTGCGCATCAAGTGCGCCTTGCACCTTTTATTACCTTGATGTAGATAGTGTATCAAAAGCAAAATAAGCTTGGTCATTGAGAAAAGTAACATCACAAGCGACAACCACCTTCGAAATAGTAGTATCAAAACAAACAAACCCATTTTTGTCCAAGAATAACCAACAAATATCATACGGATAGCTCACATAAAGTTTATCTACCATTGGTCTAAAATTATAAGCATAACAAAGACAACCAAAAAAAAGTGGAGCGACATGAAAGAATTTATCCGCAGAAAAGATTAGAAAAATGCAATTTGCTCTCAAGGACATGAGAAGGCATACGATTTATATAAAAACATAAGCTAAGAGCGCAAAATTACATATTTTTTAAAATCATGCATATGAATAAGGAGAGAGGGGACTACATCAAGAATGTGTCTATTCTTACGTTCCGAAATACCATTCTGCAGTTCTGCTGATGAGTATACGAACAAGAAGTTTGATAAAATATGTTATGAGTGACAGAATGCTTAAAAATCCTTGCTCACATACTCCTTACATTATCTGAGCAAAAAACTTTGATACAAACATCAAAATAATTAGAAATTTCAGCTACAGATTTGAAAAATAAACAAAAGCTCAAACCCAAAAAGAAAAAAAGATATAATCCTGCCATGTGTGAGTGATCATCAATAAAAGTGTCAGAATATCTACAGCCATGCACACTCGAAGATTTAAAGGGACCCCAAATATTACTATGAACCAAAGTAAAAGGCGAATCGTGTCATTTATGAACCGGATGAAAAGAAAAGCGATGATGCTTTCCAAAAATACATTGACTCATAACTAAATTCAAATAATGGTAAAAATAGGTAATATAGTACATAAGGCAGATAACGAAGGATGTCTAGGGTCCGTTTGGATAAGCTTTCTGAAATTCTTTTGTGAAAACAGTTTTCATAGTAGATGTTATAAAGTTGTTTTCTGAATATATAGATTCTGAGTTTGTATTTGGTTACTTTCATCTGAAAAATAGTTTTCTGGGAAAAAAATGTTAAATTTTTGTTTGGTAAAATTATTTAAGAAAATTGTTTTTAAGCTTAGTCTATGTCCTGTGTCACAGTCCATCTCTGTGTCTTGTGTCACCACCCCCACCAAGTACCACCCCCTCCCCGACTCTGTGTCTCGGCGTCGAGGAGCTCGCTTGGTTCGCAGTCGACGAGCACAACAAGAAGGAGGTGGTCCGAGACGATGACGAGGAGGACTCAACGACTAGACTCCAGGAAGTCGTGGCGAGTCGTCCCGAACATGGCCATGGCGGTGGCAGCGGAGGCCCTCGAGCTCGGCCCCCAAGAGAGAAGCAAAAATGGAGTAGAGAGAAGGAGGTGGTCTGAGACAATGACATAGAGGACTCGACGAGCGGAGGAGAGCCTCCACTGCCGACGGCTCCGCAAGGGGTTGGAGGAGCCGTGTTCGTCCTTCGTATGCACCGACTGAGCCCCCACTCCGTGCCACCACCCGACCGAGCTCACTTCGTGGCACTCCATCACTGCCATCGACGTCCTTCCCGTGGCCGTCCTCGAGCTGACCGGCTTCCCCAGCAGGCTTCTCTGATCAATTGACTTCGAAGGAGGGGTAGGGAGGTTCAGATCCAGCCCAACCCACATGGCACATGTCAGCTTCGTCGCAGCAGTCAAACGACGGGGAGGTTCGACAACTCCGGTGCACGCAGCTCCGGCGCACTGAGCACCTCCGACGGGGAGGTTCGGATTCAGTCCAACCTCGTCTTCTCCGTTCGGAGAAAGAGATGGAAGGAGAGAAAAGAGAAAGGAACTATGAGAGTCAGGGGGAGGGGTCCGCCACGTGTGGAGAGAGAAAGAGGGGTTGGGATGTGCGAAAAGTGAAAACATACTTTGAAAAGAGCTTTTTCTGCTCTTCAAAAACCACGTTATAACATCGGTTTCCAAAAAAATTTGCAAATTTTTTTCGGAACATGTTGCTGCCAAACACACTTTTGTCTCACTTTTACATTTGTACTCTGAAAACTAAGTTATAATTACTAACCAAACATGCCCTAAGTCTCCTATACCGCTGAATGGAAGGAGCAGCCACTGACGTACTAGGCAGATTATCTACGTAGTAAAGGTTGTTCTAATTATTCCCCCACCAATTTGTTACTTCGTCATAAGGTCATGTATCACAAAATATGATAGATAAAATGTTATTAAACAATTAGCATCATAAGTAAGCTGAGGAATAGATAATAAGTTGTATGCACTGATGAAACAATAAGACTATTTATCAAATGTAATGATGGAGCAAGCGATAAATCAGTTGTACCAGAAAGAAAAGAAAAAGTAGTATCGACCTCCATAGAAATGAATTTGTGAGGACTAGAAGCAAGATTTGAGGATCCGTCAAAAGATATAGTCCAAGGCGCCGAAATCAGCAACCCAAAATAAGAATGAGAAAGGAGAGAGAAGATACTTGATGGAGTGAAAAGACATGTTGTAGAGGAAAGGAGTCGACGCAATTGGTCACATTTATCGTTGGAAATGGACATCTGGCCACTAGGTAGAGAAGGTGGAGTAGTAGTATAGTAGGGGCAGATACCTAGCTAGCAATAGGTGTGTATCATAATTGCAATCATGTTTCTCCCAACACCAGTCCTCACGATGATTAGTTCCCCCACATTCATCATTGGAAATGGGCATATGGCCACTAGGTAGAGAAGTCTTAGTAGTAGTATAGTAGGGACAGATACCTAGCTAGCAATAGGTGTGTATCATCATTGCAACCATGTTTCTCCCAACACCAGTCCTCACGATGATTAGTTCCCCCACAATATGAACAATATAGACCACGATCGTCGCGTCTTCGTCCCCGGGTACCGTGACCTAAAGGAGATAAAGGAGGATGCCTACGAGCAACACTTCGGACTCCGAAAAAAGAATCAAAAGTGTCTCGTCTAGATTGAAAGTGACCACCACAGTCCTAGCTACGAGTAGGAGAAACAGTTGACAGGAACTCGATGGAGGTGGAAGAGGGTGTAAGCACACGATAAACCGTCGATGTGGTAGTCGTCAAAGAAGGAGAGTTGTGCTGAGAAAGAACCAAGAGCGGACGCCCTCAAAAGTAAATGGTAATGGAGCTAAGAGAATGACGCCAATAAGGACCTCTCGTTGTTGGCAAGTAACAGTGGGATCGGAGGAGATCAGCTGAAAGACATTATATTGTTCAAGAATGCCGCTGAAAAGGACACCAAAGTCCTACAAATCTTCTCTAGGTTAGATCATATCGAAGGTATAAAAGATGCCATAATGTTTCCGATGATCGTCTTCAAACAAATATAAAGACCGAAGATGCGTCCAAATTTTTCTTGGCAGTTTTCAGAGGCATAATAGAGTTATAGCGATGAGCATCTATAGATTAGACAACAATTACCTTATTGTCATTCTCAAACCGAGAGACATAATAGGAATAATTAGAGTACAGTGGTGACTTCGTCGAGAGAAAATGGAGGCCTTTGTCGTTTAAAACCTTTTCTACTACATTGGACTACTGCAAGTAATTATTTACCTCGAAGAGAGATGGTGGTGAGTCGTAAATATGTCTTGAAGTCGACTCAAGAGAAAGAACATGAACACATTTGTAGTCGTCGAAGGCCACAATCAAAGGTGCACAAAATCAACATAGGAAAAATTGTTGTCTAACTCACCAAGAGACGAGATCAAAGACGTCCTAGCACATTGTCGAAGTATAGCAGCTTCCAAGACAAGAGAAACAAGCGAAAGACCTCAAGCAAGCACAAAACCAAGCAAATAATGTGGATGGCGTCGAAGAACCATAGAGATAAAAGAGGGCTGGAGAGGGAGGTGTCTGGAAGAAGTCATTAAGGAGGGCTAAGCTAGGAAGGGGCTTCAAGGAAGTGTTGTACGCGTCGATTGTAGCATCGTCCAAATTTTGGTAGTAACCTCGTTATAAACGGACATCTTAGCCTTGTAGAAGGCTGCATATTTAGCTCCACGTGAGCTGGTATTGGCTTTAGCTCCACAGAAGGAGTTAGCTCCTTTATATGCTATTTTTAAACATAGACTCGTCGTAGGCTGATCCCGAAAGGTTAGCTTCGTTAAAGGCAATGTTAGCTTCACCAGAAGCTGTCTAAGATCAAAAGCTAAAGGATGCGCGTAATTCCCAAGTTCGGCCACAGAAGTGGATACGGCAGGAGCTGCAGAGCGGAAGGGTGGGTGGCTGCAGGATTAGAGGGTAGGGGGAGAGTTTTGTGGAGTGGGATAGGGAAAAAATTGGAGTTAGGGTTCTCTCCAAATTTTCATAGCTCTAATACTATAAAATTCATAAAGAACTTTTAGTTTATTAATGGGAATAAAACATGAGAAGCCTTGGTGCATTTATAGGAGAAAATCATGACATTTTCCTTTAGCTCATACGATGTGGAAACTAAAGTGAGATATAAAATAATAGTTCAACTCACAAACCGTAACTATTACCATAACTATTTGTCGAAGTTGTATATCTATAAGTTCACAACAACCATCCATATTAATATTATTTCAATCTAATCTATTATTGTTGTTGCCCTATCTAAAGGCCAATAAAAAACATTAGTATCTATTGCGAGAATTATTCCATTTAAAACTAAGAAGAAACAACATATACTATGTAAAAGTATGTCGTATCATAAAGAAATCATCCTTTAGAAAAAACTTTAACCATTCTAGGCTTTCCAAAACGAAGAATTAGCCGAAACAAGTCGAAACTATTGATATACTCATACTCATAGGAAAAGAAAAGGTCTGGTACCGATATTTCGAACATTGAATACAACTAAGTTAACCAAATGTTCATAGCATGTACACACCTAGAAAAGGGTAAACTACCAAAGAACCCATGTTATTGCACCAATATTATAGAACTAATTACTGAAACACCTAAAGCAACTACTATCATCCTCCAAATACAAAAAAACATCATAGGCCAAAACCTACTACAATTCCAAGTCCATTATGAACCATAAAGCTCTAACCTCAAATTTTGACCATAAAATGCTTCGATAGTGCTCCCAAATATTGAGAGTGAAACCACCTTGGTAGCCTCAAACCTAACACCAAGTTGTAACCAATGTGCGAAAGAGAGAAGCAAGTATGTCGGTAGGATGCCTACAACCTAGGTTGGGGTAGGATGGGTTGGTGGGGCGCTAAGCGGAGTGTAATTAGGGCCTAAGAGGTAATAAACATTTTATAATATTAAAGATAACTAAAAGTTAAAACATATATGTAGATTGCAAAAATATAACAAAAAGACTCATGAACCATGATAAAACTAAGAGATTATAAACCAAAGATTAAGTAACTATAATCAAGCATTTAAAGCTTCAGATTAAGCAATTAATTGACTACTAACAAAGCAAAAAAAGTATGCAACTGAACATTATGGCCCGGTCACTGTTCACCAATCATTCACTTACTTTTGTAAAGAATAATCATAACAAATTACCTATATATTTATTCATTAGTGTGAAGCATCGGTGGGACTAGGATGGGGCCTAGGCAAGCTTAGATATGCCAAAGCAGAAGTGGAGAACGATAGTGCCTAGAGGAAACCTAATACTCGAAACGGATAAAGCCATGTAGGACAAAACTCAGGCCCTGGGCGACAATGATCTGTAACTAAAGGGGCGTAGACACCCTACGGTGTCTAGGAAACTGTTATTTAGAACATCGGGTGTATCCCCATAATACTTGGAACCAAATGCGCAGAAAAGAATACTACAACAACAACAAAGCCTTTATCCCAAATTTTTGGGTCCAGTTGGTTGAGTCCTCTTTCTCCATTCGGCTCTCTTAAGGGCCATGTCATCCTCTGTAACGGCGACAGAAACCATATCCTTCTTCAACACTTCCAACCATGTTCGTCTTTGGCCTACCTCTAGTCCTAGGCTCCTAGCGGCTCCATGAACTATATAATATATTAGTTCGCTCTTTATCGAAACATATCTATTGGTCTGTGTTGCGCATATCCAATGATCAACGTCCAACGATATAAGACAGTTCTCTCTCATCTTGTCATCAATTGAAATCACCTCCAACTTCACAACGATACACTCATTTCTTGTTCCATCCTTTAATGTAAGTGTGCATAGTGTGTAGTCAATTTTTAAATACTTCAGGGTTGTACACAAGCCAGGATGTACACAGACCTAAGTGCATTTTATTAACAACTGAAGGTGGTAACTTCCAGAGAAAAATATAGTCAGTCAGAACTTTAACCTAAAAAACAATAAACAAAAAGGCTAATACTAAGCCTTTAAAATATAATATGGTACGGCCAATCAGAAGCCCAGCTAAAAGTACATAATGCAACATCAAGCAAAACTAGAACTGTAACATATGGTATAGAGTCAAGTTTCTAGACGTACCAAGCACAATGCCTGACGCATTCAACTAGTTCTTCTCGATAACCATTTCGGACATCTTTCAGACGCTTTACCTGCTCAATGCAGGATTTTTCTCTTATTTGTTTGTCTGTGTCATCTAAGAGAGAAATTGATTGCAATTGCTGAGACATGTAGTAGAACGCCTGCAAAGTCACAGGCATGAAAATTGCAACACAATGGAGCTTCATCACATAACATACAAATCCATTGAAAATAAACAAAATTATATAAATTGTACTAGTTAACATGAAAGTGGATAAGCAAAATTAGTGTTTTCAAGTATCTGGATTATATCTGAAAAAGACGATATTTGGACATAGATTACCTTTATCAACAAACAAACTTAGAGTGACAATCACATTCTCGTGGATAGCCATGGACACCGAAACTAATCATCTTGAACTGCTAAACTCCTGGAGGTTTGTACTGAATGAAGCTAGCATAAGATTGTCATGAAGCTAATAGCCAACAACCGTGCTGCTCCCATGTTTAGTTTATGTCCAGGAAAAACATCTTTCATTTATATTACACCAAAAAAATAAAGGGCATGATAATGGAGTAGGAAACCAGAGAGAAGAAGTAATAGATGACACATTCAGGAAGGTATTGAATCAGCATGATATGTTAGGTAGGTACATGATCTATACAAAATTATAAATAAAAAAAGGTTGAAAATAAATTTGATTCCCAGCAAATCTCAGGCAAGTGCACCCAAGAAAGACATAAGTAGTAGTTTTGAAAAACAGAAGTCAGTAGAACACTCATAACTCCGCTAAAATAATGAAACTTATAAAAGGTCGAAAGGGAGACAAGCATACCATAGAGGGAAGGAGACTAGAAGAGATATAGGACCCAAAAAAGGAGAAACATCGAAATAAAAGCATCGAAATAAAAGCACCCCACATCCAGTAGTATAGAAGGAAATTCGGGCATGGAACCAAACAAAAAAGCCACAAATTAACTTCACTGATGGCTGCTCGTGACAAAGAGAACGGAACAGCAATGTTATGGAAGTGTGTATAGCTATGTTGCAGGCACATAGGAAAATGGCGTCTATATCCCGTGTCAGTATTCGTGTAACATATGTGACTACCTTGTACCTATTTGAAAATGTATGTATCTCGTATCCGTATCATGTCCTTATCCATATCCGTGCAAGATAGGTGTATAGTAAGTGAGACCTCTCGACCTCACGGGAGGCATGACTTCAGCAGAAGGTGGTGGCACACAATATCACAAAAAAAAAACATTATCCAATTTGTAACTTGATTACCGAGTAAAATGACTTCTTCCCTTCTAAAGAAAATAAAAAGGCAGAGACGGATGTTAAAGTCCTATCAGTCCTATGAGGAGATCAAATTCTCCATGTAAGTGTAGAAAGGACGACCAAGTAGGAGTGAAGAGGCTCCTGATTTCCAGCAAATGGAACTCAAAGGAGCTGGAATAGGGGTATGGGAGGAACATATGGTGACCAATCGGAGTGGTACCATAGAGGGTGCATGCATGTTAGTATCCTAAGTATGATTAGTGAGGTTTCTCATATGAGAACATTGTATAGGTGCTTTTGGTGGAGCATGTGTAGTCCGAAGATCAATGTTGAAGGGGCAGCTGGAATGAAGGGGAGAGATGCCTTGTAGAGTAACTAAACAAATAACATACCAAGGGAGGTTCCAGAGAATTCTGCGGAATGGATAAGTTGGCTAAGTTTTTAATATCTTGTATTATAGCTCATTGTTGTTTACATCTCAAACTTTGGGCCCAACTATTGGTGTCCAATGTGCCCATATTTGAAAACGATCGTAGCATTGGGTTCAATACTCAGGGAACAGAGTATCGGTGTGAGGATGAGAGTGGTTCATTGCAGATTTAGTAATCCTTCCAAAACCTAAGTCTATGTCCTTGCAACAATGTCTTGGTGATGGATGCCAAAGGACTATGTTCAAGGATTAACTTCCACCACATTTGGTAAGAAGGGCGAGCTGAAGGATCTCAAGCTAATCCCTCAAACAAGGTACAGTGGCTAGTAAAACACTACGCAGGTGTAGACCTAATTCTATCTATCGTATGAATCGTCCATGATGAGCGGTAGAAGTAGGACATGTAATAGAGAGAAAGACATGGAACATCATCAATAAGACAGCCTTCATCAAAGAGACTCGACCCTTTCTAGCTAGCAACTTGTGGTCAATGCAGTCAAGGAGGGAACCCACACATGTTTGGAGAGCATAATCAGCTCGATTTGGAAAAGCAAGGGAAGTAAAGTGGAATAATGTGTACATCGATTAAGGATCACATAAACTTAAGCTAGCACATTGGGATAAGATGATAGATTGTACACCCAAAACATTTGAAGTTGGTATGTCCGGGTAGGAGGTCAAAACAATAAAGAACAAATTTAAGATTGTAGCGTTTAGCGAGAGTTGTTGTCCTTGAAAGAGAAAAAAAAGTCACTGGCCCACTTGGACTCGCAAGTAAACAATGACAGCAAGGCACTTACTATATGACTCGTACCTTCGAATCCCGCCTTGTTGTGAATGAGTATGAGAACATCAAATCCAGGATTAAAACGTCAGGAAAAATAAAATCGTCCTGAAGTCCAAGAGGGTATTGAATATGGCAGTGGAATGGACATCGACCAAAATGGAGTTCATGTAGAGTGCAGAGCATAGTGTAGCTATATCGAACAAACTAATATTTTGCTGAAGCTCTGGCTTGAAGAACATCAATAAGGTAAACATGTTCCGAAATTCCAGATTGACCGCAGCATCTTGTTCTATCACCGGCATAACATCACAATATTATTGCCCCAAGTTATGTTTTAAGGATTAACATATAATCAGCTCTTGTTGAATACAGTGTCCAGTTTTTCTTTCAAGCAGTAGGTTAATACTTTTGAGACGATTTTGAAATTGGTGTTCAAGAGTCAGTTGGACCTGAAGTGGCCAAATTCCAAGGATAGTGCTAGGAATAAGCATGTCCAACTCATGGTTAACTTGTTGAATATCAAGGGTAGCATGAAACTCAAAGAAGAATCTAAGGATGTCCGGTTTAACAATATCCTAATTTTTCTGCTAGACATAGAAGAAAAGGGAGCTGTTTGTGTCAGGTGGTTTGTCACCACTTAGGTCAGAAACAGCATCTTTGTCATTTTTGTTGGGGCTATCAAGGTAACAGGCAATCATTCAGAGGGGGAACATCCTTGTCTAGCTTGTGGAGATTCAACTGTTGTTTTGCTGCCAAAAGACCAGCTTATAGTATGAGTGAAAGAGGTCAAAATGGCAAACTGGATGGAGAAGTTTGGCGATTTGCTTCTCATGCTTGACGAGGTTGATAGAATTGTTGTGGTGTCAATTGTTGGTTATATAATAGAAAATACAGTGTTCGAGACTTCAAGTTCCCATCTGCAAGCCAATGGTAAAGAAATTGTTCCCTTCGAGTCGCTACATTTCGTCAAGCCAGTTAGCATATCATGGTGGCATGGTGGCATGGTGGCGAGAATGTTCTAGAACTTCTTTCACAAAGAAACCTCCTTCATAAATCTCAAGGAGTTTCTATGGAGGTGTTTCACCGCTAACTTGCAGTATTTGTCCTACGCATGTGAATTTAAGAGGATTATTTGTCTAAGAGACCAATTTCTGCCATTAAATAACTCTAAGGTCAATACCAATTACCAAGCTGGAACAATGTATGATGGTTAAGGTAGCAATACCCTGGGAGATCTGATGCTGTACTCACAGGATGAGGGGAACAAGAAATCTCTTCAATTAATCATTAACAATACACTTGCATACGGGCAAGATTCTCCCAAATAATTAAGGTGTGGCCACTTCTAGTGCCCTAGACCTCACTTATGACAATGGATCAAAAAATCAACAAATCGAACTCAAAGTACACAAATAAACATCTGAGTTGGTTCTCCCACTTTTAGGAGCATGAAATGGATGCAGTTTCTGCTTTCAATACAATAAGGATAAGTTATTATGGCTCTTACAATCAGGATTCTTAGTTCGGAATATTCATAAACTTTGAACATAGAAGTGAGCATAAAGAAGGTAAAACAGTTAAATGATACTTTATCTATAGCAATAGATCATTTGCTTTAAGATCTGTTGAGACAAGATTAATTCAGATCTCCACCAATGCATGCAATTTATACCAAAGCATTCAATGCTCAAATCACTATTATCTAATGCTTATGAATTGCTGCTAACAAACAATAAACTAATCAACTGACTTGCCTGCCTAAAGTTTGGAGCAACACCGAGATGATACAACAATAGCATTACGTCAAGCAATTCCTCCTGTCTTAGTATCTCAGAAGATAATTGGCTTGTCAATGGAGCACTCCCCAAATGCTGCAATGGTTGATATCCAAACCCAGTTAGCGGGCTAGCACTTGAACTTGGTTTATTCTCAATCTCATCACTCAAGCTGCTTGTACTGCACTCTGCTGCAACATGAGACGATCTCTCAGAAAATGAGCTGCTAGGTACCTTTGAACTTCTAACTGTAGACCTGGCATAATCCTTTGATGTTCTGACAGAATCTACATCAGAGATTGAACAACAACATGGTTTTCGAACAGTAGAATGAGTTATTCTTGCATCACCATCATCCATGCATCCTTCATCCCACTGTATGTCTTCTATTTCATCGTCAACTGGGTGCGACTTTAACAGATTATTCATTGACCCCCCAATTCTGGAAGTCCACGTCCGATGTGGATCACCTTTAAGAAACAAACCAATAGGGAAACTTCGCTTTCCCCCTTTGTGAAGGAAACCTCCATTAGTCCCAGCATTGTCTCTGGAATCCAGAACCAGTCCAGAGACTTCAGCCATGGGAAAACCTTCAGATAAGAAATGGAGAATTACAGTGTACAAAGAGACGATAACTGAATTGTTTGAAGCACTAGATGAAGTGATCGTGTGGTCTGCACCCCTAATGTTTAGTATAAAATTCTGCAAGAACTTCCTGAATACAGAGCCCCGTAACTGAGGGGGAGTTATTGGAGGTATGAACTGTATGACCAAACGACATAACTCTCGATGCATCTCCTCCATCTGTACAGTATATACGTCAATGGTGATTAATCACATAATATAGAACATGTTTTCCTCATAGTACCATAACTATAGATACATAAAAATACTCAAGAGCACTATCACCTTGTACTTAAGTGGTTACAACACAGTCAAAAGCATAAACAGGAAGACGTGAGCATGGCACTTGCTATGGGCTTCATCCCTTTCTACTTAGTCACTAAAAACAGATGTTTTCCTTGTAGGAACTTTACTACAGACACATAATATACTCAAGAAGCAGTTATCAGCTTGCACTTAAGTGGATAACAGCACACTTTTAAAAGCAAGGAAGGCTTGGATAGTAGTGCGCTTGCTACGGCATTTGTATTTTTCTATTAGTATTGCTTAGTGTACATGAAATGAAATAAGCTTAGGCAGTGAAAATTGAAAGGAGAGGAAGACACGTAAGCATGGCACTTGCTTACGTGTCAAAGCATAAACAGGAAGCCGTGAGCATGGCGTTTGCTACGGCTTCATCCTTTTCTACTTAATTATGCTAAAAACAGACGTTTTCCTCATACTAGTGTTACTACATCAGACAAATAATAAACTCAAGGTATGAACTGTATGACCAAACGACATAGCTCTCGATGCATCTCCTCCATCTGTACAGTATGTACGTCAATGGTGATTAATCACATAATATAGAACATGTTTTCCTCATAGTACCATTACCATAGATACATAAAAATACTCAAGAGCACTATCACCTTGTACTTAAGTGGTTACATCACAGTCAAAAGCATAAACAGGAAGACGTGAGCATGGCACTTGCTATGGGCTTCATCCCTTTCTACTTAGTCACTAAAACAGATGTTTTCCTTGTAGGAACCTTACTACAGACATAATATACTCAAGAAGCACTATCAGCTAGCACTTAAGTGGATAACAGCACACTTCTAAAAGCAAGGAAGGCTTGGATAGTAGTGCGCTTGCTACGGCATTTGTATTTTTCTATTAGTATTGCTTAGTGTACATGAAATGAAATAAGCTTTGGCAGTGAAAAATGAAAGGAGAGGAAGACACGTAAGCATGGCACTTGCTTACGTGTCAAAGAATAAACAGGAAGACGTGAGCATGGCGCTTGCTACAGGCTTCATCCTTTTCTACTTAATTATGCTAAAGCATACTATTGTTAGTACATCAGACACGTAATAAACTCGAGGAGCATTTTATCATTGTTGCATTTAAGTGGACAACAACACATTTTCAAAAGCATAGGAAGGATTGTATAGTAGTGCACTTGCTACGGAATTTGTATTTTTCCCTTCATATTGCTCAGTGTTCTAAAAATCGGCCTAGTCAGCCGCCAGCCGCACCAAAACCCACTGTTCGGCGGTCCTAGGCGCCTGTTCGGCGCCTACGCGACCTTGTTCGGCCCTGTGCGGCTGTTCGACTTTTAATTTTTTATGCTTAGTTGTATTGTTGATATGTTGTTTGAGTTTTAAGATTGGATTTGGATTTTAGGTCATTGAAATTCCAAATTTGTATTATGGATTTCAAATTTCATATATATATATATATATATATATATATATATATATATATATATTGAAAAAAGGGTAAATTTTATTCCACAATCATCTCAATAAGGTTACAACATAGAGATACAATCCCAACTCAGGGGGACATTACTAGTACATCCGACTCAATGTTATGAAGGATGCCCACCAGTGGGGTGGACAGTCCCTCATAAATGCGCCGGTTCCTCTCCCTCCAGACATGCCAAACTGAAGCAGCAAGTCTCAATCTAGCACGCCTGGCCCAGCGCTGCTCCTTGCCTCTGCAATCACCAATCCACTTAAGGATTTCTCTGAAGTCACGCTCCCTTCCAACCCCTCCTAAGTGTCTCCGGCTCTGCTCTGCCCAGATGCTCCACGCCACATGGCACTGAAAGAACAGATGCCCAATGGATTCATTATCTGTCTCACACAAAACACACTTAGGGTCAGGGATAGAAACCCCGAACCGAAGCAGTCTGTCCCTAGTAAGCAACCGGCCCAGCACCAGTTTGTATGCAGACAGTTGCATCTTCCTGGCAAGCCCCTTCCCCCATATATATATATATATATATATATATATATATATGTTTGACCGCCTAGACGGTCCTCCGCCGCACCGAATCCGCCTAGCAAATTTAGAACATTAACACAGAATACAAAATGTGCATGAAAATAAATAAGCTTTTGTAACAAAAACTGAAATCAAAGAAGACAAGCTTGTTAAGGCAGAGTTAGGTCGCGAGGGAGAGGAGGATCAAAAGACCTATGCTGGGACCTCAAGGCAGTGAGGCAGAAACCTCAGGACGAAAACCAGGGTGTGTAGTTGGTAAGTTAAGCCCAGCTTACATAAGTAATAGAATGAACAAAACCTATATAGTAGGAAGCCGAATACTCTCCTCCCCCCCCAATCCTAGGGTGGGTCCACCCCTGACATCATAATTTCTGGAACATACATAGAAGCGAGGTTCTAAACAGCGGTATGCGGGGTCCGCGTCAGAGAGGGTCGCCCTAGGTGCCTAATACATCTTTCATATGTGTGTATGACATCTTTTGTATGTATGTAAACACTAAATAAAACTCTCAAGAAGCTTATGTTAATTCTTTGTCATTTCGAGGATTTTAAGTTTATTCCGACTGACAATGTCTTTGGTGCAAAATATGGAGTTGTATTCCCCCAACAGATATTAGTTATAAATTAAAATAAAGAGCATATAGTGTATAAAAACTATTGTGTTCCCTCTTCTTTCAGTTTTTTATATATAAAATCTGCAACTTTTTTTTCGAGATAGGCGTCCGCCTACGCCGACTCACCTACATCTATACCGCCAAACCGCCGTCAACCACCTACTCCACTGCCTACGACAAAAGCGGTGTGGAGAGCGGCCGCCTCGCACCTAGGCAGCCGCCATCTAAAACATTGCATAGAAGTTGATCCCAATGCCACAAAGTAACAAAACTACCATTACTCTAGTGTGTGTGTAAAGGGTATGAATCCAATGAAGGTTTGCCAGACATGCCAAAATGCACAGCTAGTCAAGTTAGTTTGAATCTCGAGTCTTAACTATTTTAGTTATAAAAAAAGCTAAAATGGAGAAATGTCACGAAGTCCCCCAGTGTGTGATGAAACAAGCCATACCAAAATAGAAACCCTATTGTGGAGGCAAAAAAAAGTTCATGTTTGTGAACCATGTATTATTCTTCATTTTTTATTATGAATTGGAATTTGGCGAATTCATAGGACTCATAGAATTGGGAATCATGAAATTGCAATTCTAGATCCATGAGTTCGGTTAAATTGGACGGACACCTTCCATGTTTGTTTGGTGTGAATCACATTTTCATCTTGATGGGTAAGATTACCTCCCAAGCGTAAACAAGAAGACAATTTTTTTATTAGAAGTCAAATAGTTGAGAGTATTGCAAAAGGCCAAATGTTGAGACAGACAATTGGCATAATCTAGTTAAGGGCTTCTTTGTTAGGACTCATTGAATTGAGAATCATGAAATTGCAATTCTAGATCCATGGATTTGGTTGGCACATTCAACAAATTCAAATTGGACACCCTTCCATGTTCGTTTGGCATGAATCACCTTTTCATCTTGAGGGGTAAGATTACCTCCCAAATGTTAACAAGAAGACAATTTGTTATTAGAATAACAACCTTCTTAATTTGTCAAGTTACCTTGGACAAAAGATAACACAATCAATTCGTCGTATTCCATTCACTCAAGTGAGCGGATTCCAGTTTCTCATTTTTGTTTAGAGAAGTGGGAGTTCAGATTTCCCTAGTGCTTTCCAATCCTAAATACATGTTCACGGTGTGTGTGTGTAAGAAGTTCTTACAGGGAATTCTGCGCCTCCAAATTTGGTTGACTATATTTCTCTATAACTACCTTCCATGCAATATACCAATATTTTTAGGTGGGATTTGGTGCGATGCATGGGGGGAAGAGTATTGGAACCAATAAGATTTTGACACTCCATGTAGGAACTCCCTAGGAGGACCCCTTAGGAAAGGTTTTCTGTGTGTGTGTGTGTATAGATAGGAAACGATAATTGAACTGTTTGAACATATAAATAATGTGAGTACAAAACAGCTACAACAGCAGCTAACACCAACTGGCCATCACAACCGATGTCAATACACTTACAAAGCAAAAGAAAAAACTTCTAAGCACAAACCAATGAAACCAACAGAATATATATAGTCAAACAGTAATATATATATATATATATATATATATATATATATATATATATATATATATATATATATTACTGTTTGAAAAAATATATATATATATATATTACTGTTTGACTATATATATTCAAACAGTATTGCAAAAAATACCTTGTTCACTGCCGCAGACAATGCTGTTGTTGCCAACATCATGCTACTCTCAGAGCCAGTGTCTTCACATGACCCGGGCCACCAAACAGATGGCACAAGGAACTGCAGATCCTGCTTGTTTGGACCCTTCCTTGACAAAAATCCTTCCATTGTGAACTGAAAATTTGATGAATTCCACCATATAACCATCAGATCTTCACGCTGGAGCATATGGCAGGCTAGTGCTAGAAAACGATATGAACCAGAATAAGGGCAATCTACCAAAACAAGTGGTGCCATTCTACAGTTCCAAGAAAGTGCAGCTATGGCATGCTGAAACAATAAAGTGGATCCTGGAAACTTTAAAAATAGGTCAATAACCCGATCCAAACTCACACAGTCATGAGGTGCCTGCATACCAAATACTTCCAACAAGAATGACACAACTGGTCCCCATGCAATATATTCCATACTAGGGGAATTTGCTTTGATTATATTAAAGAACTCCTCACAGATCCCATAGGAGACAGGATAGTATAGTTCTTCGATTGGAGCAAACCTCTTCAACCTTCTCAGTTTCTCAAAATATCTTAAATCAGATTTATCCAAACACTGGACTTCCAATAACTTATGCAAGCACTGAAGCAAAGAAGACACAAGGGATATAGAACTAGGAGGGGCCTGAATTGGAAGAAACCCATCTACAGGGTACTTAAACGGGCGGGATCCGAAATTCAAATCACACCGCTCGCCTTCAGAAAGAGAGATTGCAGGATAGTATCCAAACCCAGGCTCCATCTTTCGAATGCCATCAAAAGCCACTCCAAGAGAAACCCCATTCCTATAGAAGGAAATTGTGTCAACATCCAAATCGATGCAACACCCAATCACATCACCAACAACCCATGATTGTCCATATGCCCTCTGATCTTTATTCCATTTGCTAACCCTTCTTCCATCATATGCATATGAATCCTCTGCATCCCCTACACCTTTGCGATCAGTAAAAGGGCATGAAACTGTAGCCCACCCAAGCTGTTGGACTCCAGAAGTTTCTAGAGTCACCTCATACATCCACTTCCCCTTCCACACACAAGCATTGACGCGTGCACTACTAAACACGGCAAAGCTTTCGACAAGAAATGGTTCTCTTACTACTCTGAGGTCTCCACAAACACTTGCATTATCAATAACAACAGTATCTGGTTCAGAACCATGGTCCGCCAAGGATACACCACTTCGATCATCGTGATATACTGTTTTGTTGTTTCCAGATCTTGCTACATAGTTTTTCAAGATACAACGTATGAAATCAACATCAACTGAGGGCGGAAGATGATGAATTGACTTGTGAGGTAGATCTAATATGTACTCCATTGTTCTTTCCACAGAGTGGTGACCAATGTCATCATAGCATGAAATACGATGAGAATTCTGATTATATCCTTTCTGATCATCCTCAGACAATATAAGAGCCAAGCCTGAGGAAAATCCGTTGCTCCTTAGAGCATCTTCTGCCATTTTTTATAGGAACAAGATCTTACTATTTCTTTTACCAGCAGTCAACCAATAACTCCAAATTTAGCATTTGCCCAATCCATCAGAAGTTCCAACTGTGAGAAGAAAAAAATCATTTCTCATCAACCTCACAAAGAACAAAAAAGAAAAAAAGGACTGGAAAACTTAGAAGCTTACAACACAAAATCAAGTAAATTACTGATATAGTGGTATCTAATCTAGAAACATCAAAAAGATGGTGACATGTTGTGGCACGTCGTTTGGGCATGTATGACACGAAGTTGACACTACAAGATACACTAGGGCACTCCAAAATTGGTTTCATTTATGCGACTCCGTGTCCCCATTGTGTCAGGTCATATTCATGTGCATCCAACATAGTAGCAAACACTTAAAAATAATAAGCATTCGCTCTTGGATTAACGAACAATTCAAATCAAGATGAGGTGAGAAGGAATGAATACAAATACAACAATAAAGACTTTATTCCATATCTTTTTTAGGTCATCTATTTGAATCATTTCTTCCATTCAGCTTTGTGACATTAGGAAAAAATGTATCCCCTTTACAGCATCAATTCAAGTTCAAGTTCATTTAGGTCTAGGCCTAGCTCTAGCAGTTCCTTTAACTAATACCTTATCGCTTCTCCTGAGTGGTACATCTAGTGGTCACTTCTCCTAAGTGGTACATCTAGTGGCCTACATTGCACTTGTCAAAACCACTTTTGAGACAATTTATTCTCAACTTGTCCTCAGTTGGCGCCATCTCCAACTCCACATGAATACACTCATTTCTTATCCTATCTTCAAGGTCCTGCCACTTATCCACCTTGCAATCTCATTTTATTTATCTAAGCTATACCAATTTTTTCTATCTACAATTAACGCAGTAGAAGAGGTTAAAGACAATAATACATATTCATATTATATAAAGTAATTAACACAATAGAAGCCGTTAAACACTATAATACATATTCATATAATACAAGGCTATCACGCACTTATCTCAAAAGGATTTGGTAAATGTTAACAATTGTGTTTCTCTTTAAAGGATTCCACTATGAACCTAGAAACACAAACTCATATGATGTAACGTGATTGCATCCATCACGGAAGAATTTTTCCACCACCGAACATTGTACCAACTAAACGACTAAAACAAAAATAACTTCCTCGTAAATACATGAAAGGAGAAAAAAGCGAGATATTAGAACAAATAAGGGTCTGCTTGGCAATTATGGAGGTATCGGTTATGAGATGTTTTTAGAGTAGCGGAAATGAATGGTTATAAGGGATCCGCTTTGGTGGTTTTAAGTAGCAGTTTGTAAACCAGTCCAATACATGCTTGATAATTCACTAACGAGCGGTTCTGAAAGTTTGTTACACGAATAAAATTAAATAGGAAAGGGTATAAGTAGTTATAATTATATATTGTTTGTGAGGATATAAATGGAATAAAATACTAAAGCCGCTCAAAATCCACCGATTTTAGGTGTTTATAAAGCCACCCAAAATTACATTACATCGGTTTTTTGGGGGTTTTTGAGCCGACCAAACCAGTACCTCAAAAAAAATTAACAAGCAGGAGGTTTCATAAACGGTCGGTTCAAAAACACCTCAGAACCGGTGAAAATACCATTACCAAGCAGACCCTAAATCTCATACTAAATTAAGATATAAATTCATAAGAAAATATAATAGAGCTCCAAATACGCAAAATCCAATAAATTTCCCGACTTTCTACAAAAATTAAAGATTAGGAACAAATCGAAAGGACAACGGCACAAGAAGAGTGAAAATCCGTCATAAAAAGTAGAAAATTGAACCATAACACATAGAATTACAGTTGATTTTTACTGACAAATGAAAGGGGGAAATAAAATTTCCCAAACTTACAGCAATTAAAAGGCGGCTGAGAAGAATTAGGGTTCTACCAAATCATACACCACTGATACTAAAACAAACCAAAATCAAAATTTCGTGAGAAATAATACACAAAATACAACAAATAGCCCAACTTTGTACCAAAAATGAAAAGTACGAAAAAATTCCAAGATCTCGACCCAGGAATTGAGGAATTTCCTTCGGCTCTCGCAGAAGAGCACCAAAAAAAAAAAGTAGAATAAAAAAACGTAAAAATATATAATTGAACAGTAACGCATCAAATTACAGTTAGTTTTGTACTGAGGAAAAGAAATCGAGCAATAAATTCCCAAACTCACAGGGATTCGGAGGCGGCGGAGAGGAATTAGGGTTTTGACGGGGCACACGCCATTGATGGATGGAAAAAGAAAAGGAAGAGAGAGAGGAAGAAGAAGAGAGAGAGAGAAACACGAAATTTAGGAGAGAGAGAGCGAACGTTTCTTATTTCTCCCACGCTGACCTTCCTTATCACTAAAACACTTCAGGGACCGGATTTTAGTTCACCCGTGCTTCACCCTTCGCTAAACAAATAAACAATGTTTTATATGTCCCTAAGAGCATCTTCAACCAATTGTGAGTTTGGAAAAAATATGGTTGTCACATAGAAATCACAATTTCTTATTTCAAAATTCCTTCTCCAATACATATATAAAATAAATTGTGAAGTTGACATAGCAATGATATGTCAAAGACAATGTAAAGTTGGTTGTCTAGATCTAGACAATAGACTTCACAATGTTTTACTTCCACACCATCAATTATGAATAAAAATATTTATAAAAAAAAAATAAAAAAGTTGAAAAGTTGTATTGGAAGTTGGAAAAGAAATAATTTTATTGTTTTCTCAAATTTTTATATTGGAGAACATTTTTTTATCTCATTATCTTGTGTGAATATCATCTTGCCACATAGGAAAGACATTGTCGTGTGCCTCATGCCATATAGGAATCACAACACAAAACAAGACAATAGGGTTGGAGATACTCTAAGGCCCCGTTTGGTTCGCGGAATGGTAGGGAAAGGAAATCAATTCCTTGTCATTTTCTTTCATTTGGGAAACTTTAATTTCCACTAATTTTTCTTTTCGATGTTTGGCAATGTTAAGGAATTTAGAAAGGAAAGTGAATACTTCAATGTGGAAAAGCAATTCTTTGCTTGGATGGATGGAATCACTTTCTCCCATAATTTTTCTTCCATTGGAAAGCACTTTTCTTTCCTCCTCAATTCCTTTGGCACCCAAACATAGGAAAGTAATCACTTTCCTTTTCCAACCCGAAGATTCCGTGAACCAAACGAGGCCTAAGGGTCTGCTTGGATTGAGGGGGAAAAATAAGCAGAGTTAAGTGGGGTTAAACGAGGGGGAGTAGAGTCAATATATAGAGCTTTGTTTGAATTGGAGGGAGAGTTAAGTTTGTGGTGTTTAATAACTCTTGCTTTGATTAAAGGTTTGAGTGAGAGGGGGATTAATAAAAATATGATAGTTACCAAAATAGTCTTATTACATATGTCATAAAATTAAATTTGATTGAAATTTTAAATAAAACTTGTAAAAATATCTTCACAAATTATGAAACTACGGAGCAACATATTGAAAACAAGAAAAAATGAAGAAAAAAATTTATGATATTTTATATAACAAATAAAGGGTATTTATGACTTTTTAAACAAAATCCTTCAATCCCTCTCGTTAACCCTCCGATTTGGGGATTAAAAAAATGGACAAAAGAGGGTGAAATAAACCCTCACTTAACTCTCTATAACTCCCTCTCCTAAACCCTCGTCCTCAAACCAAGCATTGTTTTATTTTCTTCTCAGTTAACTTCCCCTCACTTAATCTAAGCAGACCCTAAGGCACTAGCCTAGTGGTAGTGCGGGGAGCCACCCAACAGGGCCGGCCCTGGCCCAGGGCGGCCAGGGCGACCGCCCAGGGCCCCAAGAAATTTGGGGCCCAAAAAATTTATTTTTACATACATATATTAATATCTTGTACCTAAAATAGAACAAATATGTAACATGATTCTCTTCTAACACAAAATAGTTGTGGTGTAGTGGTTATTAGGTTTTACTTGCATACTAGAGGTCCTAGGTTCAATCCTTGGTTATAACATTTTTTTTATTTACCTTTATTTCAGGATTTTTTTTATTATATATGGGCCCATTTATATGGGCCATATTTTGAAAGTTTGTCCAGGGCCCTCATAAACTCAGGGCCGGCCCTGCCACCCAAGTACAAGTCTTGGGTTCAAATCCCCCCTCAGACGACTGAGTGGCTTCTATAGCCATGGTCCGACTTAAATAAATGACACCTAAAAAAAATTTCTTAAAATATATACACTATGATGTCCAAATGTGGCAGCTATACAGTAAATATCCCTTGAAAGTCATAATTTGTTTATTTTTTTTGAGTTCGATCTTTAGAAGATGATTTCTTAAAAAAAAAATAGACACTATGATGCATAAATGTGGCAGACATACGGAAGAGAAATGGTTGTCAATATATACTATCTTGGCATATGAAGTGGAGGTGATTGTGTAGATGGAGGAGAAATGGTTGTCAATAAAGAAAAAGTTTATGACAAGGATAAAATAATTTTTCGTGTCGAGAGATTCTTATGATTGGACGGAGTTCCAAACAAATAGCAAGATTTGGAGGATTTGTATAAAATAAAATAGTTTTAAGTTTACAAAAGTTGGTTCTATTTTCTAGTCATACTCCGGAGTTTTCGTACAAGAGGATCAAATCCTCTTTTCGTACCTTCTAAATCTTGTAAAGCCATAAATGAGTTCAGAGTTTTTTCGATGGCAACACGTGTTAATACATAAATCTAGTCCGTCGTCCTAAACTACAAACACATCTCGCACATAAGGCTCAATTTTTTGCGAGATTTTAAGAAAAAAAAAATGGTGTGAAGTTACTTTTATTTGTGTGGATGGAATTTTGGTTCCTCTCCAAAATGTATGGAAACTTTACGTTTTTGGTTGTTGTTGTAGTGTTCAACTAGAATAGGAAATTTCAACTAGACAAACAAAAAGTAGCGCCATCTTTATGCCATATTTCCAACCCAAACTAATAATGTATACCGTTTGTACATCAATATTGGCAGGCTACTTTGTTCTTGTGGTTAAATCATGTATTAGATATTTAAGTGAGAAGATATGAAAGTTGAAAAGTTTTGTATATGTAGTCTATATCATTTACTTTGACATGTGACCCCACATGTCATTGAAAGTGATAGATTACATATTTACTCATTGTACAATGACTCAATTGTAATTGAAAAACAATTCTTACTCGCTTCTTAAAGGTACCGTGGGGCAGCAACAGAAACAAACTATAACAACAAAGATTTCAGTTTGTAGGAGATTTTTTCAGCTATAAACTACGAGTAGAATTGCATCCAAAAATTTGTTGAGAGGGCTAAAATACATTAGACTAACAAAAAATTAAAGAGGAAGAAAAATATTTTACATTAAAATTTAAGTGAACAATCCGAATTGAAATAGAAACATCTTGGTTAAAACAATGTATTTATTGGTTTGATCTATCATTTAATTCTCTCTCTCTCTCTCTCTCTCTCTCTCTCTCTCTCTCTCTCTCTCTCTCTCTCTATATATATATATATATATATATCATGAAGTCGGCGCTAGGGTTTGCTCCCAAGGATGGAGATCCTGGCGTGGCGACAGTCGACACAGGGCAAGGATCCGGAGAAGAAGGACAGGAGGGGATCGGAGAACAGGGCATGCGAGACGTTGCCGGCGGCTGGACAACAGTTGAGCGACGGAGAAGGACTCAACCGGTGCTCCCAAAGGAAAGACCGGAGAGGAAGGGGATCAATGAGACTAGATGGAGACCCCAACGGAACAGGACAGGACCTGGTAGTCATGGGAGGGGAGCGCAGAGAGGCAGCTATCAAGAGAGAAGGGCTACAACCACCACAACGGGAAAAACAACGGGGAACACAGAGAGGCAGGAAGGATCACCTCTTCCGCCCAGGCAAGGCGGTCGGATCAACAAGAGAACACATCCAAACCTGTATCTTGGGCTGACCTATGTAAGGTATCAAGGACACAGGAAGAAACAGCCCTACAATACGTGGAACCCCGGGTAATAGACGGGAAGCGGGTGGTCGAAATTACTGGGGATGATCTAGAAGAAACAATGGAGTACTGAAAAAATACTCTAGTCCTATATGTAATGGGGAATAGGCCATTTTTTGGTCAGATCAGAGCCTTTGCGCACAGAGTATGGCGCCCCAAGGGCACCATGGAATTCTTCTCCAGGGAAAACGGCTTCTACTTTGTTAAATTCTCGCTACAAGAAGATTTGGAACGGGTGATTGAAGGAGGCCCATGGACGTTTGATGGCAGACTAATTGTTCTTAAACGATGGCACCCTGCATCGAACTTCGAGAAAGACCGCCTCACAGCAGTTCCCATCTGGATTAGATTCTCCTGGTTATCCCCACAACTTTGGAGTATACCTTCAATCATGAAATGGCTAGCCTGGTGGGCAAACCAATACGCATGAATATCCCGACTGCAAGGAGGCAAAGGCTGGCATACGCGAGGATATTCGTTGAAATCACGGCCAAAGAACCACTCCCGCACAAAATCGATATGATTCTCCCAAGTGGGCATAGGATGGAACAAGATATCGAATACGAATGGGTCCCGCCGTCATGTGGTAAGTGCTTCTGTTTCGGGCATACCCTTGAACATTGTAAAGAGGCTAACGTGCAATCAGAGGAGAGGGAGCCACCCACGCCTGGAGGAGGGACAGAGCAGAAAACACATCAAGGAATCTCGGCAGAGGATAAGAACGAAGAGGAGATGATAGACTCGACAGCCCTAATGTCCAAGACAGTAGAGGAGGAGATGGATATCAGCTTTGGGACTATTAGACAAGAGGCGCCCATACAAAGCGGATCGATACTAGGTAAAAGACCAGGACCAGATGCTAATGTGGAGGATAACACCAATAACTCATAGGCCATGATCATCTACGGGCAGGATAGAGATCCCAGGGGACCATCTGAAGACAAGGAGGCATCCACAGCTGAGAAGGACGGAGAGGAAGTAGAGTGTCTAAGGTCCCTCGCTAAAGCAGCAAAGAGGACCCAACAATATGCAGGCACTCAAAACAATCAGACAAGCATCGATGTGGGCGAGCGGCGAGTAGAAGCCCAACTGGATAGGGGAATACCGATTACTCGAGACAACTCTCAATGGAAGTTACTAATGAGAGGGGATGGACATGGGGCAGGGTCAGGTAAGCATAAGCAGACCAACTCCAACTTGTATATTGAGAACTCTTCCCACCGTCCAAGGACGAGTCAGGGTACCGCTGAGGACAACCCTACTCGTGATAAATGACAATACTCACATGGAATGTACGAGGAGTCAACTCCAGCGTGAGATGGAGGGAGACTATGAATTTGGCTCGTAAACACAGAAGTACGATTGTAAATATCCTTGAGAGTAAAGTTAAATCTGCTGAGTTATTAACCAGACGAACTCCTAATCATTGGTCTTCGTCGCATAATCTGGAGCTGGAAAGCATGGCAAGAATATGGATGCTATGGGACACTCGTAATTGGGAAGGTCATGTAAGACTTCTCACTGAACAACTTATAGCTATTGACTTCACTAACAAAGGAGGCTTCCAAGTGGTGGTTTATGCAGTATATGGCCATAATGATAGAAGGAAACGGCTCGATCTATGGGAGAACATCATCAGAGTTGCAATGGAAGTAGGAAATTGGAGACCACTCGTCCTATGCGGGGACTTCAACGCGATGCTCTCCGCCTCGGAGAAGATAGGAGGCCATAGAGTCCCGGACCTGATTCTTGCAGATTTCCAGAACTGCCTTCTTAGGTCCGGCCTTACGTGCCTATCGAAGACAGGACAAATATGGTCATGGAATAACTGCTCTACTACTAAGCGTGTAGTCTGCCAACTTGACAGGGCTTTGTGCAATAATAGGTGGCTTGAGATCTTTTCCAATGGAATAGCAGAGGGGCTTCATCGAGGCACGAGCGACCATACCCCTATCTTAATCAGAATGACGGAGGAGGCTAACATTCGAAGACGGCCTTTTCGTTATTGCAATGCCTGGCCGAAAATTGAAGGATACAAAGAGGCAGTGGATAGAGGATGTGGTAAAAATCTGAAAGGTAATGCACAGTTTACACTCGTGCAACGTCTGAAACTAATCAAGATGGAATTGAAAGCATGGAACAAACGCAGGCCAACCCCCGATCTCACTGTCAAAGAGCGGGAACTACAAAAAATCCAAGATTTACTACAACAATCACCTATGGATACGGTACTAGCGGAGAAGGAGACTACTATGCAAAACGAAGTGAGGAAACTCTGCGTCCTAGAGGAGATTCAACTGCAACAGCGAGCTAAATGCGGATGGCTCAAAGATGGGGATCGCTGCTCTAAATTTTTCTACACCACCATTAAAGCGCGTCAACACAGGAACTCCATTCACGGCCTCATTGACGTTGAGGGAAATCCGAGCACAGACACTAATAGGATCAAAGAGGAGGCGATTGAGTACTACACAGCCCTATACAACCAGGAAGGATACACGACAGCTTTCCCAGGCCTGGTTTGCAAAAGTATAGTAACAGAGGCGGGTAACCAAACGCTGAGTAAGGAAATTACATTGGAGGAGATCGAAGATTTTATGAAAACGACAGATCCAAATAGAGTGCCCGGGCCGGATGGCTTCAATGCCGCCTTCTACAAGAAATACTGGGAGTATCTTAAATACCAGGTACTGTTAGCAGTTCAAGAATTCTTCCAATCAGGGCGACTACTAAAGGAGATCAATCATACGTTCTTGACGCTCATACCAAAGAAGGAAGGAGCTGCAGCATTGGGAGATTTCAGGCCTATCGCTTGTTGTAATTTCATATATAAGATTATTACTCATCTCATGTGTACCCGAATGTAGGCTATTTTGCAGGAACTTATATCCCCCAATCAAACGGCGTTCATTAAAGGTCGTTCGATTGCGGAGAATTGTTTACTTGCTCACGAACTGGTTCGAGACTTTAACAAAGCTGGCGTCCGCAAGGGATGCATCAAACTTGATCTAAGGAAGGCATACGACTCAGTAAACAGAGATTTTGTCTGTGAGATGCTACTCAGCATGGGATTTGATCAGTGGTGGGTTACCCGGATTAGAGAATGCATATCTACCCCGTCTTTCTCTATTCTTATTAATGGGCATCCATATGGTTTCTTCAAAGAAATCGAGGACTGAGGCAGGGGGACCCTCTATCCCCGTATCTTTTCACCATTGTGATGGAATATTATACATGCCTTATGGATTTGGCCGTTCATCGGAAGCAGATCACCCCTCTCTTCCGCCGCATTCAGCCGTGTGTCTCGCATCTCATCTATGCGGACGATCTACTGGTTTTTATAGAGCCAACTACTACCTCAGTTGCCAGTCTTAATGTCGTCCATGAAGAGTTCGGGACACTTACAGGGCTGACTCTCAATAGAGATAAGAGTCGAGCCTACTTTAGCAGAGATTGTGATGATAAAGCCCGTTGGGTGGAGTCACTGCAAATCGAACAAGGACATCTACCAGTTAAATATCTCGGCCTGCCTTTGTCGATTAACCAAGCAAAGGCGAGTGATTGTAAGGAGCTGATCCAATACGTTCAAAAACGTTTGGAGGGATGGCAAGCACAAATACTCTCGTTCGGAGGAAGACTAAAGCTGGTACGCTCGGTCATCTGGGCAATTACGTCGTATTGGTTGCAGGCCTTAATTCTCCCAATACACACGGTCAACCAGGTGGAGAGGTTAGGTGCTAACTTTGTTTGGAAGGGAGGTCTCCACACTATATCATGGGAAGACTTGTGCTTGGAGAAAGAAGAGGGAGGATTGGGTATTCGGTCCTTACGAGTCCTTCGAGAGGTCGCGATCCTGAAAATCGCATGGCGTTTCCTGGAAGGTCACTCCCTATGGGCTCAATGGGTTAGGAGCAGATATGTACGAGACAACAATTTCTGGGTGCTTTCCATCGACAACAATTTCTCAGGTGTATTCAAAATGATTCTCCGCAAGAGGCAGGTTCTGAAACATAACCTCAACCGAGTCATAGCCGATGGACGGGATACCAGCCTATGGCTGGACCCGTGGATCAAACACCAGAGCCTGGTTGATCTACTTGGGTGGCCAATTTATGAAATCACAGGGAGCAACGAGACGGTTAATGTCCTGATTAGGGACGGTGAATGGGACATTACCTCTCGTCGGGAGGGAAGATGGTTCGCGGAAGAGATCCAGGCCGTAGCGATCGACCATGATGACAACAGAGATAGGTGGGAATGGGAGGATTGTCCAGAGGGGAAGTTCCATACACGTGTAATATACAATCAGATCATAGAGCATCGGCCTAAGGTGGGATGGGCGGACACCATTTGGGTTAAGGGGGCAGCGGTCAAGACGAAGCTATGTGCATACAAGACAATCCGTAATAGATTGCTCACTAGAGAAAGGCTACTTAACTTGGGGATATCAATCCCGTCCATTGGATGCACCCTCTGCGGAGATGGTATGAGTGCAGAAACTTGCGACCACCTATTTTTCCAATGTACTTTTTCCAATAGAGTATGGCAACACCATAGAGACATGCTGGGTATCACAACCAGAGATCTAGCTGGATTGGAGAGTATATTTGAGGAGATAGATGGCTGCAAGGCAAAAGGATCAGACATATACAGGAAGGCCAGAGTTCGGCTTCTCTTTACCATCTGGCATGTCTGGAGAGAACGTAATAGAAGGATCTTTGAAGCCAAGGCGGCTACTATATCGGGGGTCATCCACAACATAGAATATGATCTAGAATGTGTAGAGTAGTAACTGACACTAGTTTGGATGAGTCTATGTATCACCTGTAATTTGAGATTGCTCGGTGTTCATGAGATAGTAGAACTGAGTGGTTATTAACTCAGTGTAGTTGTAATTGCTACTGGGAGGCTATTTCCCAGCTCTCCTCTATGAAGTACCCTTTCGCTTCAATATATATATATATATATATATATATATATATATATATATATATATATATATATATATATATATATATATATATCCCTCTAAGGTGGTTCCGCAACTATGATATATAATATTGATGACTCGAAACTTTTCTTAATTGGTGGTCTACATTTTCCTTCGAAACAAACATTAGATTTCAAAACAACATTTTTAACATTACCAACTTAGAAATTTGTTTATATTGAGTTAATTGTGACTTACAGGAAATTTTAATAATATTTATAGTGGCTTAAGTATTTACGACTTACTGAAAATATCTAATACTGTTAGTCCCAAAACAAATCGTTTGATGGAAATCTCGATCTCTTAGAAAGAGTGAGATGGATAAAAAGCAACTTAGTAGGCGAATAAAAGATCACCGTAATTTTGCTGATCATTCTCAACCGGAGTTGATGTAACGAAGATGAATAATCGTTCTCAATTGGAATTGATGCAAAGAAAATGAATACTCGTTCTCAACCGGAGTTGATGCAACGACTTTGTTGGGTGATAAAGATCATCTTGCTTAAAGCAAGATTCGTGTTATTGCAATCTGCTCCTAGGAACCAGCAAGTTCGAAAGAACTTCTGAAACGCTCATTGCCACCTCCTTTCTCGAACTCGAAGAACTCCACTGGACTCCAATGACAATGGCGACATAGCTCTCTTCGTCTCTTAATTTCAGCATAAATCCTTAATGAAGGCACGAAGAAAGTTTTTATAGAGAAGGGCCGAAACCCTAATTCTAATCCTGGCCATAACTGATTGCGAAAAGATAGGAGCGAATAATGGAAAGATTTGAATGAATTAAATTCAAATCCCACAAAAGATGGATCTGATTAATTGACACAATCTTTCCATAATCGCTTAAATCTTCCAATCAGCCACATCATTAACCGCATGTGCCTCTTGAGCCCACTCAGCCCATCAACGTGCGTGTAGCTGCCCATAGCTGCGAAGCAGCATAGCAACGCAGCAGCACCGCGCAACGCAGTATAGCACCACAAACGCGCAAGCACGCAGCTGTACCGCAGCCCTGCAGCTCCTGTGCATGCACCGGTGCGGCCCCTGCGCATGCGACTCGTGCATAAGACGAGTGCACGAGCACATCAACTGCGTACAAGGCGCCATGCACCGATACTGACGTGCTAAGTGCAAAGTGCGCCAACAAAGCGCCATTTTGTGCCCTTGAGCCCGAGCCCGAGTCCGAGTCCGAGTCCGAGTCGGAGTCCGAGTCACTAAGCCCCTTCGGGGCCTAGCTCTATAGAAAAATTATCCCATGAGCATTACAAAAAGCATTAATGCTTCTTTGTTGGGTTAGCCTTCTTTCCACTAGAAAAATACTCCCACATGGCACCCATGTGCCACACCTCATGTGATCTCTCAACACAAGCAAAACTTTATATAGAGATACAATCCATTTGGCCTAGGCAACATGGGACTATCTTTCTAGTCTCTAAGGAAAAACACCAACAATCCCCCACATATCTCTATATATGGGTTGAGCATTCCCCATAGTGACAGTCCATCATGCAATAAGATAGATGTCGCTATGACTTGAATCTTCCCGCATGGGTTAAATAGCAGCATGATACAAGAATGGACTAAACATTGAATTCTGCACCATAACTGTAACTCTTCCCACTCACATAATGACATTAACTATGCTTTTGGCTGCACATTAAAGGCCTTGTGCCAGCCTGGTTTCGGTGGATGTATCTTGGGTGTCTACAAGATTTTTTTCAAGAGACGGCCTATATCTATATCCATAAACTTTAGGTGAGTTCTTTTAAAGAGTCTTTGGCATGAAGCATTTTGCTTCCTTGCGGTGCTACACCGCTATGACATGGCCCGAAGCCGAGACAATGTCTCATGTGGTGTCATACCACCTGTAGCATGAGGCCCAGCCTCTTTATAGTACCAAACTATCCAGTATGAAGCCTTTTGCTTCTTTGCGGTGTTACACCGCCATGACATGGCTTACAAAGTCGAGGTACTGCCTCATGTGGTGTCACCCACTGTAACATGAGGCCCATCCTCTTTGTAGTGCTGCCTACCTCTCTTCATCATATAGCATTAGGCCCTCTTGCCTATGTGCGGTGCTACGGCGCTGTGACTTGGCCTGAAGCTGAGGCTTTATCCTCACTAGGTACCTCATGTGGTGTCACCCCACTGTAGCATGGAGTACTACGCTCCTTTGTAGTGCTGTGTTACCCATGCTTCCTGTAAAGCATGCTAGACATCCCAGATGTTCGAGAACTTATTAAGGCTTCCACGCCATCCTCCCACATGACTTTGTTCTTTGTAAAGAACAATCAATAGACAATAGTGGTTTCGGGTTCTTAATCCCGCAACATCCCAAACGACTGTCCACTATTCCTGATATTCTTCCAGTCAATGGTCCTTCTTTAAACTAAAAGCTATATACCGAGTAGAGTTCTTTTTTGAACTAATAGCATAAAGCTTTGTAGTAGAATTACAAAGATATAATATCAGAGTGTCTTTAAGCCCATGTTACCTGCTGTATCTTCAACCAGCTGTCGCTTGAGACATTTGGTGAACGGATCTGTCAGATTCTCCTGATTTTGAACGTCAACTACGACAATGGGTCCTTTTTAATAAGATCATTTATCACTCTGTGCCTTAGGCGCACTGTCCTCTTCTTCTCATTGAAGAGGTCATTTGATGCCACCGCTGCAGTCGCCTGGTTGTCGCAGTATATCGGTACCGTCGGTATCTGCGTACCAACCATTGGAAGATTATACATGAGCTCCTGAAGCCACTCTTCTTCCTCCGCTGCAGCCACCAATGCATAAAACTCAGACTCCATAGAAGAGTGAGACAACATACTCTGTTTCTTCGACTTCTACGATATAGCAGCTCCATCAATGGAAAAAGACGTATCCTCCTGTGGACCTTTCACTTTGTACTTCTGAGCACCAGCTTGCATCACTGAAGCTTTCTACTACTTTTAGATCTCTATTGTAGTGCAGTGCATACTTATGAGTCCTTTTGAGGTATCTCATAACCCTTTTTACAGCTTTCTAGTGCTCCATACCCTGGATTGCTCGTGAACCAACTCAACATCCCTACGACAAAAGCTATGTCAGGCCTTGTGGCAGTAGTTGCATACATCAAACTCCCGATGACGCTTGAGTACTCCAACTGTCTGACACTTTTTCTTGAATTTGGCTTCAGCTTCTTGTCATACCTATATGGCGTATCGATCCCTGAAAGATCCTGATACCCATAGCATGTGAGCATCTTCTCAATGTAATGAGATTGTGACAATACCACTCTAGTTTCTGTCCGGATGATCTTTATCCCTAGGATAACATCAGCTTCCCCTAAGTCCTCCATGTTGAACTTAGACGAGAGGAACTTTTTTGTCTCAGTGACACTTGCTAGATCTGTACCCAAGATTAATATGTCATCTACGTACAGACAAACGACAACTCCTCTCATATCAGCGAACTTTGTGTACACATACTTGTCCGTCTCGCTGACCCTGTAGCCGTTTGATCTTATGACTTTATCAAACTTCTGATGCCACATCTTGGGAGCTTATTTTAGACCATATAGAGATTTTACCAACTTACAGACTTTGTCTTCGAGGCCCTTGACGACGAATCCTTCTGGCTGTTGTATGTAAATCTTTTCGGTCAGTTCACCATTCAGGAAAGCGGTCTTAATATCCATCTGATAAATTGCCAGCTTATGAAGTATGCTCAGAGCAATCAACATCCTGATGGTCGTCATCTACGCTACTGGAGCATCTGTATCAAAATAATCAATCCCCTGCTTCTGAGAAATCCATTTACATCTAATTGGTTTTGCTAGAACTAATCTTGTCTAGAACTTGTCAACATTTCCATCGGCCTTCATCTTCTTCTTGAAGATCCATTTACATCCGATTGGTTTTGCTTCTTCAGGCAGATCGACCAACACCTATGTGTTTTTGAAGGTTATCGAGTCGTACTCATCATTAATAGCCTCCTTCCAGAATA
>JANAVB010040817.1:11579485-11598158 GCA_029216955.1 Iris pallida | reverse complement strand
TTTTTCTTTTAATTTTAAATCTATACACGGAGCTTACATTCATTAGTGTGAAATTTATATTTTGGGATAGTCTTGAATATTTATGATTGACAAGTTATTGATTTAACATAATATTACAATTCTGTCCGCATTAAATAAATATACCAAATTGACATGTTGACACAATTATTTAGTTAAAATGGCTATTATGGATACATATATATTAGGGCAACCCTACGCTTACTTGATCTCAATTTTAAAACTCCTTTGCATATTCAAGAAGCTAGTTATGGAATGTAGCAGTATAAGTTAAAGTTGAACTCTTAGATTTAATTTAGCCAAATTCACAAGTAAACAAAATTACTTAGTATGTGATAACATTTGAGAATTTTTTTTAATCTTGGTATCATTGTGTTACTAACAATGGTATTTATTGAGTCTTTGATTAGCATGTTAGATACAGAAAATGGCTGTAATCAAAAAATAAAAAATAAGGCTTGCTTGCTTAATATGGTAATAAAGTTTCATTTAATCTCTTACCAAGGTAAGAAACTTCAAACTGCACTCTATATAATGTTTTGTGAGTTTCCGGTGTTGAGGGTTGCTCCACCGAAGGGGTCGGCGAACCCGATATGTATACATGCATGATTCCGGTGTTGAGAGTTGCTCCACCGAGGGGTCGCGAACCCGAATTTTTATTATGTCATATATTTATCTCTTGTGAATTTTCGGAGTCACCCGATACAAGAAGACTCTGCCGAAATTTTTGGAAATTCAAGAGTTAGTCAAATTCGCGACTTTCAGAAAAAAAATTGGATTATTCCCAAAAATCTAAAATCATTTTGGAAGGATATTTGTAACAGTTAGGAAGCATTGGGCAGGGAAGAACAACCTGGATATCCCTAAATAGTCCTATAGCATAATTAATTTAAAAAGCTGATCAGTAATTTTTTACTCGTTCGTAAGGCCATGCGAATCGAGTTTGTGAGGCTTAGCTCACGTATTTTCGTTTGCTCAAGGAGGCAAACTAAGCCCAAGGGAGGCTCTTATTTTCGTTTTCTTAAGGGAGGCAAACTAATCCCAAGGGAGGCTCCAGATTATTACATCTATTTCGACAGTAACATCGAATAGATGATTGTTAAGCCCAAGGGAGGCTCCCGGCCGGATACTAAGCACCGTGCCGCCAAATTCACAGCCTGATCCCAGGTTAACGGAATTGTTGATGGGAAATCATTTAGATGAATATTCACGGGTTGTTCTCCAATGTTGCATTACATGTTAGGTTCATTTCCCTTTTAATTACATTACCTGTCATCACGTCTATCTGGATAAGAGAAACATGATACTCACACATTAACATAACACTTCATTCAATATGATTACAATACAAAACTATTATCTCCCATTTTATTTCATATTTCTTTTACTTTTCACCGTTCTTGGCTGAGGGCTTGCTTGTCGTTTCTAAATGACCTAGTATTTATCCACTAGGAGAAGAAGAAGACGTTCATGCCAAGGCGTTACCGCTGTACGTCGAGGAGTAGTTATCTGAAGACTTTCAAGAGATGACCGTACTGTTGTAGTTAGTTTATGTAAATTACCTTGTTGTAATAATCTTGTAAGACATTATATCCTTAGGAAAGATTTCATGTATAATAAGTTACATTTTGTGTAATGAAATGTAAGTCCTTGTATTTTCCATTCTGATGATTACGGGCGACAATCGCGAATTCTGCGCGTAGCCTGGGGATGTGTTTATGATGTCACCGTTTGATTATAGGAAGGGGGACGTGACACCGTTCGTTAAGGAGGAGGTGATACCCAAAATTGAGGTAAAAAAGAGTTGGTGCCTATTGGGGAAAGAATTACTCCCAAGTTTGAAGCTATTGTAAAGAAGGAGCCCAAGTCTGAGGGTAGTAGCACTGAAAGTTCTGACCCACCTGCCCCGGCCGAGGACCTTAATCAAATAGATCCTTCATATGCAAAATGGTTGAGGGTATGGTATATGCCTCGACACAGTTAGGAACCGCGGGTTCCCATAAATGTTCGTAAAAGTCTTGGTATTTCTGTTTGTCTTTAGCTTTGTATTTCATCTCTTTTGGACGTCAAATGTAATCCTCCTGCTCAGATGAAGGGATGGAGAACTTTTTGTTTTGCTCATGAGGTGTAGTCCTGTGAATGTAACTGATTTTGAATAAACAGAATACATTCGCTCCATTCTTTGTTTGTGGTACATGTCGTGCTTGTATTAGAGAGCCGGATACCGCATTTGTGTAAAGGGTATCCCACTGGAGGATCCCCCTCTCTTTTTTTGTTTGGACCTATTGCCCTTTTGTGCATCCGGAAATACGAGCAAATGGATTAGAATGATACTTTTGTTGACCTATTACCCTTTGGCACACCAGCGGTGCGGGTAATAGATTTAAAACAAAACCTAACAGAGGTAACGAGGTCGTGGTAGGTTTTGTGATATTGGCGTCGTGCCTTTCATCTCGGTTTGGATAAATGCGTCAAGTTGGAAGACTATCGGTATCAGAGGTAATATGGACATGACACGTGATAATCAAGAGTAGTTTTTGGTGGAATGGATTTTTTTGTCAAGTTTGGCTTCTTGTCAGGTATCCCTTCCTGGAGCAGGAGAGACTTTCCAAGCTTCTTCTCCGATGACCTCTACCGAAGACGACGAGATAGCCCAGGAAGTTGTCAGAGCTTTCTACTCGGTGCTGAAGGTGAAGCTTCCTGGTGTCTTGAATCGAAATGCTGCCTTCGGCCCTGTGAAGGCTGTCGTCGAATGTCAGGTAGCGGCCCTCGAGAGCATAACCGGCTATAAGGAGCAGGCCAACACTCTGAGGAAAGTTCTGAACGACCTGGAGGGTCAAGTGGCCAGGTTCCGGGATGCCAAACCGCGGAGCCCGACGTCACTGTTCCGTACAGAGGACGAGGCTTTGATGACAGCTCTTGCGAAGGAGAATGCTACCTTCCAGGTAAGGAAGGACGCCCTCACTCGGGAGATTGGCGAGTTGGCTGACCAGTACAGCCAGTTCAACGCTGCAAGTGAGGTACGTGCTGCCTCGAAGAACAGGCTGGCTGCGTAGATCACTGAGAAGTACAATCACATTGTGCAGATCAGGAACGCGATTGCCCAGCTAGAAGCCGACTTGAGGGTGGCAACATCTGAACAGGAGGATTATTTGTCCCAGGCTGCCATGACTGCCACCCGCCTTTGCCCGTTTAGAAGAGTAGCTGGCGAAGTTAGAGGGGGAGCATTAGAGTCTGATCCTCTTTGAAGATGAAGTCGCTCGTCAAAAAGAGGCACGACGTCGAGCTGCCGTGAAATCTGAAGTCGAGATTGTTGCTCTGAGGGACAGCATAAACCTCCTGTATATCCCGTAGATCTTCGTAACTTTCTTTTTTTGGCCGTCACAGCTCTTGTACCTTTTTTTAAAAAAATAAAGACTTTTTTCTAGAAGTGAATATGGTTTTGTTGAAATATCGATGATAGAGGTAGTGTAGACGTAGCAGGGATATTTCTGATGGGTATTCCGTTGGGAAAATTTTATGTGGACCTATTATCCGTTTTATATTCGAATGATTCAAATATAGATAATAAGTTGAATGAAGCTGCTAGTAGAGGTAATATGGACGTAATAGCAGAGGATGTTCTATATCTGACCAGAGGTAATATGGACGTGGAAAGATATATAGCATTAGGGAGGAGTGGATAGTTCAGAGGTAGTGTGGACATGACTATCTTTGATGAATGCTTTGCTCAGAGGTTATGTGGACGTGGCAAAACATTTGATCATTCCGCTGGGGAAAATATTTAGAGGACCTATTATCCAGGGCGTATTCAAGACTCTTGAAATACGGATAATAGTTAGATAGTTTTTTTGAATCATATAAACATCGCACTGTACATTTACATGACTGAATATATGTGAACGAAAAGAGGTTACACATAGTATTTTTTTCAGGAACTTGCCATTGATAGGCATCATGAGCAAGTCACCGTCATGCTTGGTTAGTTATGCACCGTTAGAATACACCGATTCTATGATGAAAGGACCTTCCCATTTAGGCTAGAATTTCTTCTTTGTTTTGTGCGTCATGACCATCGATCTTCTCACTGCTAGGACCAGATCGCCGACTTGGAAGATCCTTTCCTTCACCTTTTTGTTGAAAGCTCTGGAAAGGCGTGCTTGGTATAGATCAATACGCTATTGAGCTAATAAAATTTTTTTGTCTAGCGCTTCGAGCTCTTAGAGTCGCAGACGGTAGCCCTCTTCAGTAGTCAGCTCGCTGGCTAGGGCTACCCGAAGAGAAGGAATCTAGATTTCCAGGGGAAGAACTGCTTCGCTTCCATAAACCAGAGGGAATGGCGTACTGCATGTTGGAGTCCGGACTGTTGTGCGATAGGCCCATAGACATTCCCCGAGCTTCTCGTTCCAATCGCGCTTATTTGAAGACATAAACTTCTTGAGAAGTTTTATGATGGTTTTGTTGAAGGCTTCTGCTAGCCCGTTAGTCGCTGGATTGTAGACAGTAGAGGCTACGTTCTGGATTCGATTCTTGTCGCAGAACCGATAGAATGTATGGCTTACGAACTGTGGACCATTGTCATGGATGATCCTGCGAGGTAGGACGAAGCGGTAGATGACGTGATGTTTGATGAAACTGATCACGTTTGATGTCTTCACTTCGATGAGCGGTATAGCTTCTGCCTATTTAGGGAAGTAATCGGTTATAGCTAGGATGAGCCGATGTCCTTTGGAGGATGGCGGACTGATTGGTCCTATGACGTCCATGCCCCAGGCTTCAAATGGCCAAGATGATGCCGTCGGGTGTAGAAACTCCGAAGGTTGATGAATAAAGTCGGCGTGGAACTGGCAAGCTCTACACTTCTTTGCATATTCAACAGTATCCTCTATCATTGTGGGCCAGTAATAACTCATTCGTTTGAGGCAATCTTATAATTTGGGGCCTGGTTGATGTGCACCACAAACTCCATCGTGAGCCTCCCGGAGTGCATGCTTGGCTTCTGTGTCTGATAAGCATCATAACAGTAGCCCGTCGTAAGAGCGTCGGTACAATATCTTGGTAGCTGCGTCGTAGTAAAATCTGAGGGATCGCCTTTGGATGGATACTGCCTCCTTCGGGTCCTCGGGAAGGATTTCATAGACAGCGTAGTCTATGAAGGAAAATCTTTAGTCTTTAGCATCGACTTTTCGCTGCGTAAATGTGATGAATATACAAGGCATCTTTCACATAGAATAATTCTCGACCAGACACTATGATCGACTTTTGTATATTGGTAGGAACAGTCAAGGAAGCAGCGAGACCGGCTAGAGCATCTGCTTCTATATTCTGTAGTCGAGGCACGTACTTGATGAAGAATCCAGCGAAAGTAGACGCCAGCTTGATCGTTGCTCTGTGGTAGGGGATGGGATCTTCGTGGCAAACTTTATAATCCCTTCGGACCTGACTAACTATTAGCTTGGAATTGCCATAAGCTTCTAGATAGTCAACTCCCAGTTGCTTTGCCAGTTGTAGGCCGATTAATAGAGTATTATATTCGGCCATGTTGTTGGTGTATGGTTCCACGAGAGAATATGTACGGTGTATAACTAGATGATCATGTGACACAAGAACGACACCTACTCCAGCCACGATATTCCCTTTGGGTCCTGTTCTTGATGCGCCGTCGAAGAACATTCGCCAAATAGGGATTTCTTCAGTTGCAGTGTTAGACTCCACCACTTCGTCGGGGATTTTGTCGTAGAGTTTGGACGATTCCGGCACCGGATGAGCTGCTAGGAAATCAGCTAATGCTTGGCCTTTTACTGCCTTCTGAGGAACGAAGATCATATTGTACGGAGTCAACAGCATTGCCCATATAGCTAAACGGGAATTGAGAGAGCCCGGTTTAGTCATGAGTGTTCTGAGAGGGTTGACTATAGATATAATGTGGATAGTCTGCCCAGACACATAGTGGCGCGTCTTCTGGATGACAAATACTAGTGCGAGGCATTCCTTCTCTACCGATGTGTATCTGTGCTCGGCACCCACCATTGTGCGACTGAGATAGTAAATTGCATGTTCATGGCCGCCTTCGTTCTTCTGAGCTAAGAGGGCACCAAGAGAATGATCCATAGCACGGACATATAGTAAGAAGGGCTTCCCCATTATTGGAGCAACCAATACTGGAGGGCTTGTAAGATACGCCTTGATGTTGTCGAATGCGCGTTGACATTGTTCAGCCCAGATGAAAGATACGTCTTTCTTCATGAGCTGAATGAATGGTTGACACCTTCCAGAGAGGTTTGAAATGAATCATCTGATGTAGGCTATCCTTCCTTGTAGTCCGTGTAGCTCTTTGAGGTTTCTTGGAGGATGCATGTCGAGAATAGCCTTCACTTTCTCCGGGTCCAAATGTATACCCTTTGAAGTGATGACTAAACCAAGGAACTTGCCGCTGGAGACTCCCAGAAAAGACTTGGTTGGATTCATCTTGAGTTGGTGTGCACGTATTAGTTCAAACACCGTTCTCAAGTCTTGGAGGTGGTTGCCCTTGAGACGACTTTTGACTGTGATATCGTCTACATAGCACTTCACAGTTTTGTATAAATGATCGCAAAAAATTGTGTCCATGGCTCGCTGGTATGTTGCCCCTGCATTCTTCAATTCGAAGGGCATCACCGTATAGCAGTATACCCCAACGGTGTTTGAAAAGATGTGCGCTTCTCGTCGTCGAGGAACATCTTGATCTGGCTGTAGCCTGAGAACCCATCCATGAAGGACATCCGCTCGAAGCCGTAAGTATTGTCGATCATTACGTCAGTGATCGGTAGGGAGAACTCGTCTTTCGGGTATGCAGAGTTCAAATCACGGTAGTCGATACAGACTCAAACTTTACCATTCTTTTTTATGACCGAAACGATGTTGGAACCCAGTCTGGGTATTGTTCCTCGCGAATGAATCCACTAGCAATGAGCTTCTTGACTTCATTTTCGATGGCTTCTATGACATCTGGTCGGAAACGTCGTTGTTGCTGCTTCACTGGCTTAGCTTTAGACGAGATGTTCAGGCGATATATGGCAACTTTAGGGTCCAAGCATGGCATATCTTCATAGCTCCATGCAAAGACGTCGATGTATTCTCTTATAAGCTGTATAAGAGATTGGCGTTCATCGCCAGATAGGCTTTTGCTGATGAAGATTAGTTTGAAGGATGCTTCATCTCCTAGATTGACTTGGATAACCTCGTCTTTGGTAGGTGGTTCCCGTTGTTCGAAGCGTAGCTCCCACCTGGTGTCCATCTTTTGAGCCTATAGTTCGAGTTCGATTGATTGGACATCGTTTGTAATTTGGTCGGCAGAAACCATGTTGAAGGACATAGTTGCTTTGAACATGTCCCCGATGCTAGAGTCTGAGTCCCAGAGGGAGGAATCAGAAGAATGAAAACAACGATCTGCTTCATCATCTGATCTTTCGGGAGTTGTTGGAGGAGAGACATAGCCCAAACCAACACCGCTTCGTTGATAGTAGTTCTCGGGTTTGCCGGGGGGAGTAAAGTGTCGTATTGGCAACCGTCGTCCTCAGCCGTAATTTAGCCCTTTGTCGCTTTTGATATCATATCCCATGTTCTGGATGATGTTCTTGGCCTGCCAACTATACCGAAAAAGTTGTATCCTTTCGGAGTCATAGTCAGCTTCTGTGTTGTGCTTGGGAGAAGTAGATTCTGGAACGAACTTTCTCTCGCCAATTATAGGACCGAAGATGATTAGCTCTTCATCTTTCTTTTTGGCTGGAACGATGAAGTAGAGGATATCTTCAAGGTAAACTTTTTCCCGCAGATGAGGTGTTGTGACCGGCATGCAGAGGTGTGGTCCTATGCCGTTCTCTAGAGTGTATGTCGTATCTATGTAGTGGTTTACAAATTGATAGATATCGAAGTAATTCAAAGATAAACCTTTACTAAGAAAATACACAAGTTCTTCTTCAGGGATAATATCATCCGCTGAAGGTACATTATTATAAGTATTGATATACTCATTGAGAGGATCATCATCTGAAAGAGGAGCCACAGTCTTGGCCGAGTTCAACACGTAGGGTATTTCTTCAGGATTGGGGGGACGGGCGTCAGTAGGTTCCTTCCGGGGTGTCTTTTTGAGAGTGATGGTCAGTGGCTTGACCTTGTTAGGGTTCTTCTTTTTTACCCAGATTGTGAGAGGCTTCGGAGTACTTTTCGGAGTAGTACGTCCTTTGACTCGGATAATCAGGGGACCATCGTTGGAGGATGGACTTGCTTCAGCTACATTATCAGTTTTATTGCCGTCATCCTTGGGGGGTTGAGACTGGTAAAGTACCGAATCTCCGTAGTAAGCTTCGATGCCCTTAAAAGGATTAACATCAGCAAACTCCGTCTTCACTACACCATCACTGTTGACGTACTTGAAGCACTGGTGGAGTGTGGAAGGAATGATCATGTTATCGTGTATCCATGGATGTCCCAACAAGACGTTATAGGATACATCGGCATCGATCACATAGCAGGAAACCTCGGTTCGAAGATCACCGATATGACATTTGAGACGGATCTTGCCCAGCGGATGGCTTCGACCAGCATTGAAAGCCATAATAGTTGTGTTGGTTGCAGATAGCTTGTACAGAGGGATTTTCAGAATTTGAAGCAAACTTCTAGGAATGATGCTGAGGGAGGATCCTGGATCGATGTGCATGCGGTCCACCTTGATCGCTCCGATATACCCTGTATAGTACATGGGTCTATCATGACGATTATTTTGAGTAGCATGTTCTCCTGTGAGAAGGTGATGTTGGACACCACTTCCATAGTACTGTGGCGGTGGGGACATGAGATAGGATCTTCAGCGGGGGCTTTGACTTCAGCGAGGTAAGAGTCGGCATATAGCAATGCCTCATTCAAGGCCTTCTGCGTTTCTTTGGAAAGTCGCAATAGATCGAACAGGGACAACCTGGCAGGTGTATTGGCTAGCTGAGCCAGTATGTCAAAGTTGTAGGGCCGATCCATGTCTTCGGTAGATGGCACATTTAGAGATTTGTCAAACCATGTCTTCTTCTGCTTGGATTTGTCTGTGGTTTGAGGCTTGGACGGACCGGCTTTTGAGCTTGTTGGGGCAGCAGGAGCTTGAGGAGGTACTGCTTCTTCTTGTACGAGATCATACGTCCGAAGATAAGTCTTCCCCGATCGCGTCTCGCCAGATAGAACCTCGTAGATGGAGGAGGATACCATATGGCATGGCTTAAATTTCTTGTCCTTTCTTGCTTTGGGAGGTGCTACCCCCTACGTCACTTCTTGGACAAGGTCTGGGTGGACCCATATGATCTCACCACGTTCAGTTGTGAGTGGGACCAAAGTCGAGTTGAGAGCTGGTGGTAGGTTGACGACTTCCATCATCGCCTTGGGGATCGGGACCACGCCGTCTGGAACTTATATAAGAGGAAAGTCGCCAAACTGAAGAGAGATCATATTAGCAGATACGACCTTGTCTTCTGCTTCGAGGTTGATCACTTGACTGTCAATAAGCTGTTGTATCTTCTTCTTCAGGACAATGCAGCCCTTGGTGGAATGGTGTACGTACTGATGATAGAGACAGTACTTGGGATCATTGAGTTGGCTCGCCTCTGCAGGATGTCGTGGTGGAGGCAATGTCAGCTTGTTACCCTTTGTCAATGTGTGGAAGATGGTGATGACATCGTCTTCATCGAAGGAGAAGGTCTCCTTAGGCTTGTCTGAGGCACCCTGAGAATTGGAAGCTCCTTTGGATGTGTCGACTTTTATGACTTCTTTCCCTTTACCCCCACGAACAGGGATAGTTTGAGGATTCTTGCCCTTGTCTTCGGATTCGGGTGTCTTCAACCCCATTAGTTCCAAGTTAGGAACGTCGTTTTCAGCAGCATCAGCGGCCCCAATAAAAGTGGGCCATGTATCATATTTATGTATATCGAGACAAAACTTCACTGTAGGAAGGAAGTTATGTCGACAAGTATCTATAAGTTCTGAGTCTGGTATGCCGAAGGGCATCTTCAGTGCTAGTTGCCTAAAGCGTTCGATGAAGGCGATGACAGACTCAGTTCTCCTTTGCTTGGTCTCAATGAGGGTGGACATACTAACATGTATGCCACTCTCGTAAAACCTGTTGAGGAACAACCTCTCCAAGTCTTTGAATGAATTGATACACTCGTCAGGCAGACTGCAGAACCATTTGAAGGCTACCCCCTGCAAGGTGCTAATAAACAGCTTCGACAGGAACGGACCGTCTCTGGACAAGTACAGAGTCTGCGTGTTGAAGTACGTTATGTGCTAACGAGGAGAAGTCAACCCGTCAAATGAGTTCAGCGTCATCGGCTTGTAGTTAGGAGGGCAAGTAGCGTTCTCCCACTCAGAGGGATACGGTTGAGATATCCCCATCTTCTGAAGCTCGTCTTTGTGTGAGATGGTATCGAGGCGAGTGACCATGGAATCACTTGCATCCTGTTGATTGAGCAGGTGTTGGGAAACGGCTGCTGAACGGTTGTCAGGCATTGTTGGCGAAGGACCACCCCCGGCATTCGTGAGATTTAGAGGAGGCACAACGGAATAATATTCCTTTTTTAGTGAACGAGGGTTGTTGCTGTGAGCCGGACTAGCGTGGGCCGAGACGTTCTGTTGAGGTGGAGGAACAGCCCCAGCAGCTTGAACTGCCATGATGTTGGTAAGCATATCAGTAATCTTGGCGAATGCTATTTTAAGATCCTCTAGCCGTTTGCTAGTCTGATCCTGGCTTCTTCAGGTCTTTCTCTGTCCGTCATGTATGTAGATAGCATACGAGGATGAACGGAGGAAGCAGTGCAACTGGTGCTGATATTGTCTGTCTTCGAGTAGATAAGTCCTTCATCTTCAGATAGAGGAGGTAGGTAGTCGCCATCGGATTCGGAGGGATCATCATCCTCTGGAAGGCTACCCCTATGTGGGGTTATTTGCTTCAGATTCTGAAGGAATGCTACCCCCGGCTTGGAAATCTTCATCGTCCATACGGAATCTCGCCTTTGATCGAGTGCCCATATAGACTCCTTCGGATGTGACAGCCTGTTGGCCATCTGTTGGTAGACTTCTCCTTCTTCTTCTCGTGGAGCTAAGAAAGAAAGTTGGGTTCGTAGTCCACTATCTTTAATTGGGGCTTCCTTAAGGGGGACCCCACGAAGCCATGTTGGATGCAACACATAGTGGATTCTCGTCGTCAGATAAGTGCAGCCGTCGAAACACGGACTTTCTCTGAGGCGCACTTGTTATTTTGGAGCAACAACAGTTGATAACAATACTGGTCCACGAAAGTGCACTATGAATTGTTATGTTCTTCCTGGCTTTATGCTTATGATTTATCATGTTGCGCAAGTCAGCGGAAGGAAGTTTTGCCTTACAGCCCATGTTGCATGCATCGCTGAGCTTTGTATGCGGGTTCTTAAGGAGAGTAGACGCATCCAGACTTAGTTCGTGTGTAGGGGAAACCCCCACACCTAAGTTCTGTGATGTCCTTAAAGACAACCCCGTGCTATACGCGTTGGGGCATGTCTTTTTGTTGTGGGCACATAGGCCTTGGAGACTGGCCTTGGGCGCATGCTCCTTGACAGCATGTCTGAGCTTCCTTGATATGGGCGCATAGTATGGATCCAGAGAGCCTGGGCACATAGCCTTGGGCGCATAGCTCTGAGTGCCCAGCCTGTTGAAGACAGAAGTGTTCTGGTTGGGGCTATGCGCCCAAACACTCCCTTGGGCGCATGGCCTTGGACGCATGCCTGGTGGAGCAGTGCTATTTTCTCCCAGTTTGGCCTCCTTCATTTGTGAGCCTCGTCGGGTTCGGCCAGAGTATCGCATACCCCGATTCTTGGCATCATAGTGTTTTCCATTGCCAAGTCTCGGGTGTTGAACACCCTGTCGTTGGTTGTGTAGGGAAGAAGTCACTGGGCTAGTAGAGCCCGGAACGGTGTGAGCCTTCTCCATTTAGGGAACTTCTGTGGCAGAGTCCTCAAGCTGCATATCTGCTATGACACTAGCAGGATATGCACAACGAGCCTTTGGAAGCCAAGTCTTGCGAGACTTGTTTGGCTTCGCTAATTTTGAGGGAGTAGAGCCGTCCATCGAGAGCATCTCTTCGATCGCCTGCTGATCGAACTTTACGATCAGCATCTTCTGAGTACTCCCTACTTTGTCGGTATCGAATTACGTCACCACCTTCTCGTCAGAGGAAAAAGTCTCCAGCAGAGTCGCCATTTTTGTGGACACACACAAAAAAGAAGAAGAAAATGCTATCTTTTCTTTTATTGGCGCAAGGCACCACAAATCGAGTACGCCTGAGAGATCCTGCGCTGAGGATCCCCGAGTACAAAAAATAATTTTGGGGAATGGGATGATGGAGATCGAGCGGCAGTTGCTCCTTTACTCCGTTGACACTCCGATTATAAAAGTGGAAGAAAACCTAAGAAAATTGTTAACTCTCGGCTCACTGGCAAGAAGTGCAGCAATTTGGTTCTTGAAAATGCTCTCCGTTCCCTATTTTGAAGAGGGGTGAGGCCCCCCTTTTATAGTCGTTCTCGAGCTGGAATGATGTTATGTGCGCGCCCACATGAGAAAACACGCTGGTTCTTATGTGGGCACATAGTCCTGCTTTGGGCGCATAGGATGTAGGTGCATACAGGCTGCGAGATCGTGGGTTGGTCGTGGTGTTGACGTGGCCGCATGCTTTGGTGTACGACTGCTCGTGGAGACTGACGTGGCCATGCGCTTCGCTGCACGTTTTGATCGTGGCTTTGACTGAGTCAGGCTTGGGCGCATAGACATGTCTCAGGCTATGCGCCCTCCTTTCGGGGGAGCTAGTCTTAGGCGCATGGAGCTTCACTGACTGGGCGCATGGAGCTATACTTGACTGGGCGCATGGAGCTTCATTGAGTGGACGCATGGAGTTGCACTGTCTGGGCGCATGGAGTTACACTTGACTTGGGCGCATGGAGCTATACTTGACTTGGGCGCATGGAGCTATATTTGCTGAAAAAATTTCATGCTTCTACACTTGCCTCAAAACATGTTAACATACAAATCAAATAGGATGGTTAGAAAGATCACCAAACAGCTAACATGTTTTATAAAACTGCTTGAACCAAATACAGAGCTTGGGTTTAATTAGCCACTCGCCAGTACATGTGAATGTACTGACCCTCTAGCTTCGCAGGTGCTAGGAATAAAAAAGAATGCACCAACTGACCAAGGTGACGTTCGTACTTTTGAAGCTTCGACTGCGCGTCGAAGACCCCCGCTGCTCAACTTTTGAAGACTCTCTGCAAGTCCAAGGAACATGTCTCAGGATCCCTCAATTCCAGGTGGCTGGAATACTTTTGTTGTAAATACGGGATATATGTATGGAACAGTTATCTCATCGACACTCCTCTGTAATCGAGTCATGTTGTAAAGCCCGCACGACACAATTTGTAATAGAGTATGTAAATGATGTCTATTATCAATAAAATTTAAAGTTTCTCTGTCTCAATGTGTTGTTTAATTTGTCTGGCTCTCTCTTAGATGTTGTGTTTTGGATTATCTTATGACTATGCCTTGTGCGATCGCAACTTAGGTTCGTACGACATCACGCCCGGGGGACGACTATCGATTCTTCGAAATCGGGACGTGACATAATGGTATCAGAGCACGGTTTTACGTCCTTGGCCGCCAGTCTCGAGTCTCTAGTCTTGAACATTGACCTCGTATCGATGAGATGAGTTGTTCTATATACTGAACCCAAGATATTTTCTAAAATTAACGAGAGTTGCCTTTTCTTCCAGGAGTTGCGGGACCTCGGGCAGAGGGCGAAGCGAGCGCTTCCTGTGACTCGAGTAGTTCCGAAGCCGAGCCTTCCGTCAACCCAATGGAGAGGATGCCTACCAAAGTCGGACCTTCCAATAATCCTTTGGAGCGAATACTGCATATACTCGAAATGCAGCAGAGGCAGGCCGCAATAATCCAAAAAGAAAGTAAGAAGTTGTGCCTGCAGTCCGAAAGGCGACATGCCCAATTTGAACCCCAGTTCGAAGCGCAGTTCAAGATGCATCAAGGGAAAATTGACACGCTACGGCAGTTGATGCAAACAGTCATGACCAACGGAAACTCTGCAACCCGTACTTTCGAACCCGTGAACCGGCACATCGAAGTCGCACCCGGGGAGCCTTCGTCCCAGCTTGCGTCGCCAGAGAATAACACCTTCGACTATACCAACTTCAAGAAGGCATTTCGTACTTCCTTCTCCGGCACCAAAGACCCTTCCCTTGCGATCGACTGGTTAGACGAGTTCAAAGACAACTTCGAGCTCCTCGGCATCGACGAGGCAAAGAAAGTCGCTTGTGCTCAACTTCAACTTCGGATGAATGCGCACGACTGGTGGGCGGTACAAAAACAAGCTATTCGTCGCGATGATTCTACCATGCCGATATCCTGGGATATCTTCCGCAAGGCCTTCGAAGTAGAGTACTTACCTGTGACGATCCGCCAGGCGAAGGAGAACGAGTTCATGCAACTGAAATAGAAAAACATGACGGTACGCGAATATGGTGCAGAATTCAACAAGTTGGCTCGATTTGCGAGTGTCTACCTACCAACGGCGGTGAGTCGAGCACAGAGATTCGAAGTGGGCCTGAGGCCTTCTATTTCTGCTCATGTGACAGTGCCCGAGTATCAAACGATGGGCGAGTCACTCAACCACGCCCTTCGTCTTGAGCTTCAATACCCCCCGGTCGCCACATGTACTGTTCATACCTACAATAACAAGCGCCATGGAAACCCAGACAGTAACAATGTGCATAAGCATCCAAACCACGACAACGGAGGTGGCAACCAGGAGAGTAACCGAGTAGTTTGCAATTATTGCCGCAAGGTGGGGCACGTGGCTAACGAATGCCTAATAAAAAGTGGAGCTTGCTTGGGGTGCGTTCGAGTAGGGCACGTTGCACGCAACTGACCTGAAGGTGGGTCGAACCAATGCCCCCCACAACACCAACAAAATCGAGGCCAAGCACCTCGGGCTCCACAGACCGTGCCACAAAATGGCCATGACCGTCGCCGCAATTCCCAGGGCCGCGTCTACGCCATGACCATAGATGAAGCGTTCGCATCTGACACAGTCGTGACAGGTATACTGTATTTCAATAACAAACATGCTCATGTACTGTTTGATTCAGGTGCTACGCATAGCTTTACAACGGGATTTTTTCGCCGAACGCAAATTTCATGTGACACCGTTAGGCCTTAATCTTAGCGTCAACATACCGTCGGGCACGTCACTACTTGCAAACTTATCCTGCGGAGACGGAATGATTTGTATAGGTGGTCAAAAGGAAGGTATCGATAAGATAGTCCTGGACATTGAGGACTACGATATCATTCTGGAAATGGATTGGCTCGGTCCGTGCAATACAACCATCGACTGTGTCGAAAAGACGGTCACCTTCCGTATACCTAGAGTGACTGAATTCTGCTATTCATGTGGTGAGGCGTCACCGACCTGTTTGGTGATCTCGGCAATATCAGCTCGAAGGATGCTGCATTCCGGGTGTGAAGGCTATTTAGCGTCTGTTCGAGACATGGGAGAGGATGGTGCAAATGCGGGTCAGGCCGACGTTGTGGCAGAATTCTCGGACGATCTTCTCGGCATGCCACCTGATTGGGAGATAGAGTTCACCATTGACACATTCCCCGATACCCGACCGATCTTTAAAGATTCGTACAGAATGACCCCTGCAGAGATTAAGGAACTCAAAGTACTATTGCAAGAGTTGCTCGATAAGGGATTTATACGTCCTAGCGTCTCGCCATGGAGAGTGCCCGTGTTGTTTGTCAAAAAAAAGGACAGCTCATTGCGTCTTTGTATCGATTATCGAGAGCTGAACAAGGCCACCGTTCGGAACAAATACCCATTGCCCCGCATAGACGACCTGTTCGATCAGTTACAGGGCGCTTCGGTGTTTTCTAAAATTGATCTTCGCTCAGATTACCATCAACTCAAGATTAAGCCGAACGATGTGTCGAAGTCAGTCTTCCTCACTCGATACGGCCATTACAAATTCTTGGTAATGCCGTTCGGCCTAACGAACGCCCAGCTGCTTTTATGGATTTAATGAATCGGGTATTTCGACCCTTCCTCGACAAGTTCGTAGTAGTCTTCATCGACGATATACTCGTCTACTCGAAAGACAAGCGGCAACACACTGAGCATCTACGGACCGTACTTCAGACCCTTTGGGAAAATCAGTTGTATGCAAAGTGGAACAATTGTGAATTTTGGCTTAGCAATGTTGCATTCCTCGGACACATCATTTATCTGAAGGCATTGCAGACGACCCAAAGAAAGTTGAAGCTGTTGTCTATTGGAAACGGCCAGCGTCAGTCGGCAAGATTTGAAGCTTCCTTGGCTTAGCAGGATACTATCGACGCTTCGTGAAGGACTTCGCAAAGATCGTGTTGCCTCTGACTCATCTCACCCAGAAAGGAGACACTTTTGAATGGTCAGACGACTGTGAAGCTTCCTTCCAGGAGTTAAAAGCAACTTAGCATGCAAATAAAAGATCATCTCAATTCTGCTGATCGTTCTCCACCATAGTTGATGCAACGAAGATGAATAATCGTTCTCAATCGGAGTTGATGCAACGAAGATGAATATTCGTTCTCAACCGGAGTTGATGCAACGACTTTGCTGGGGTGATAAAGATCACCGTTGCTCAAAGTAAGATTCGCTCTATTGCGATCTTATCCCAGGAACCAACAAGTTTGAAAGAACTTCTGGAATGCTCTGTAGTGCCCCGTCCCTACATCGTGCCCCATTTTCGTCCATGGGGTGCACGAGAAAGGAACATTATCACTACCGATTCAGTTGGGACCAATAGGTCAAAATCAGTTGAATCGGTCGAACGAGAACGATTGAATTAAGATACTTTTCTCGTTATGGAAAGGCTTCTTCGGAATCAAGTCCAATATTCAGTGGGTTGCGCCTCGAGGATTGGCTATGCGGCTGAGTCGGGAGAGACCTCATGTTGCTCTGATTTTCATGCCGTACTTGCTTTGGTTTTTTGTGAATGCGTTTTCGTGAATGTTTTCGATGGCTTTCATGGCTTGCGTTTTCGAACTTTGCATTCGTATCGAATTCCTTGAATAACACAGTATTCTAATCAGTTGCTTATGTGATTGCAGGTGATCGCGTAGGCGACGTCTAAGCGCACCCAACCAGTCCATTACCTGAAGCAAAGACTAAGGAGAGTGGCTGACCTCCTTCGCATCGACCCTCTGTTTCAAATCAATCATGGAACACAAAATCAATGCTTGTCACCATAGTGTAGAATCAATGAATTGAGGCACGATTATTCACGAAACACTTGCTAAAGAAAACTCAGAATGATTGCATCAATTTGAGTAACTTACTCGAAAAATGTAAGTTTCACACCAAAAAGAGAAAAGATAAGGTTCTAGTAAAAAGAGAATTTTTTCAAGATCTGCAAAAACGGTCTTTGGTCAACTTGTCGACAAGGTGTAGTTTTCTCGAAAGGTTGCCTAGGCCAAGGAACCGATTTGGCCCGGGAGGAACGAGTATAGCAAGCGCCAGTAATGAATCTGCATGGATGATTCGAGAACTTTCGATAGGGCTGCTACCCGCCGCGAAAGGGTCGCCGTCTAACCCAGCTATAGTCCGTGATGGCTTGACATTGCCAGTGACCTTCACACCGCTTTCACTGCTTGAACTAACGCACGTGACACGGGATGATTATGATAACTACTCAATGTATACAATTTCATATGCTCGCCTCAAAATATGTTAACATGCAAATCAAATAGGATGGTTAGAAAGATAACCAAATAGTTAACATATTTTATAAAACTGCTTAAACCAAATGCAGAGCTTGGGTTTAATTAGCCACCCGCCAGTACATGTGATCGTACTGGCCATCGCTCTTCGCAGGTGTTAGGAATCAAGAAGAACGCACAGACTGACCAAGGCGACGTTCGTACTTTTGAAGCTTCGACCGCGCGTCGAAGACCCCCGCTGCTCAATTTTTGAAGACTCTTTGCAAGTCCAAGGAACATGTCTCAGCATCCCTCAATTCTGGGTGGCTGGAATACTTTTGTTGTAAATACGGGATGTATGTATGGAACGGCTATCTCATCGACACTCCTTTGTAATCAAGTCACGTCGTAAAGCCCGTGCGGCACGATTTGTAATAGAGGTCTGTAAATGATGTCTATTATCAATAAAAATCAAAGTTTCTCTGTCTCAATGTCTTGGTCAATTTTTTTGCGCTCTCTCCCTTAGATGTGTTTTGGATTACCTTATGACTATGCCTTGTGCGATCCCAACTTAGGTTCGCACGACATCACGCCCGGGGTCGGAATCGGAGCGTGACACGCTCGCTGTCACCTCCTTTCTCGAACTCGAAGAACTCCAATAGACTCCAATGGCAATGGCGGCATAGCTCTCTTCGTCTCTTAATTTCAGCATAAATTCTTTATAAAGGCACGAAGAGAGTATTTATAAAGAAAGGCCGAAACCCTAATCTTAATCCCGGTCGTAACTAATTGCGAAAAGATACGAGCGAATAATAGAAAGATTTGAATGAAATAAATTCAAATCCCACAAAAGATGTATCTG